>WBMW01003369.1:42602-65416 GCA_013396635.1 Penelope pileata
CTCCTGCTGCTGCTCTGCAGGCCCCAGCCGTGCCACCTCCGCCAGCTCCTCTCCAGATAGCTCCTGGGGTCCTACATCCAGCTCCACCTCCAATTGCTCCTCCCCTGGCACAGCCCTCCCCACCTGTCACTAGAGCTGCACAAGTGTGTGAAGCGGTACCAGTCCATCCAGTTCCTCCTCAAGGCGAAGTACAGGGACTTCCGCCGCCGCCCCCACCTCCTCCCTTGCCGCCTCCTGGCATTCGACCCTCTTCTCCTGTCACAGTTGCAGCCCTTTCTCACCCGACTCCTGTCCTCCACCCTCCTCCCACAACCATTGTCCCTGGCCCACATGCCCCACTCATGCCTCCATCTCCACCATCCCAAGTGATTCCTGCTCCTGAACCCAAACGCCACCCTTCAACTCTTCCTGTCATCAGTGATGCTAGAAGTGTGCTGCTGGAAGCAATACGAAAAGGTAATGTTTGGCTATTATGAAAAACAATGTTCTCAGAAACCTACTGAATATACGTTAGCTTTGAAAGACGTAATACTTCACGTGTAAGAAGTCAGTTTAGAGGAATGCATCTAAGCTCTGTTTCTGTTCTGTCAGTGTGGACGTTGCCAAGTACACAGACATGTTTCGTTTTTTTTTTTTTAGTTTGTAATTGCACTTATCAGATCTTTGGTTTGGATTGAAAACCTGGTTCTCTGTTAAGGTTGGATTGAAAAAAGTGTACATGTGTTTATAGATGATCTATGGAGATTATCTCTTCATTTCTGTCTACCTGGAAATGTTCCTATTTCTGATAGCGTGCAGATTGTGTAAAAGACAAAAACTTTTATTTTCACTGACTTCTAGATAACAACAGAACAGATCAGTGGACATTTCAATTTTGATCATGTTATCAGTGTGTTACAGCAATGTCTAAATGACGTTCAGAAATCGCCGCTGAAGACTTGAAGGTGTTTAGAATCTAATGTGAGCATGTCTCAACACACTGTGGTTGAGCAGAACAGTTGCATGGTCCCCTGCTGGCAAAGTGCAAGCGAATGGCAGAGACAAAGGGCAACATTTTCCTGATCTTGTAGGGAAGGAGCTGTGTGTATACACTGTACGATTCAGTCTGTGTGCCTATGGCCAGACAAATCCCTGCTGTGCTCTGAGTGCCGCTGTTGGACCATGTGGTATCTTTGAATAGTAAATCTTTCTCAAATGTTTCTTGTACTACGTTCTTCTGTTTTTCCCATGCACCTACAATGCACTGCAGAATCTGTATTGTGCTGTAGTATTTATGGACAGTCCGTGACACTAATTCAAAGTAATTTTTAAAGCATCTATATGCACATGAATAGAGGGCATTTGGAGAATGAAGTATGATTCCTTCAGTACCAACAGTGCTTGAGTACCACGGTAGTTAGAGAACATCAGCAGAAAGGTAAGGAGAGCCTGCTGATGTAGCGTGGCTGATCCTTGAAAAAGCTTTTGACCAAGTCTTGCATAAGAAACAGAGGCTCAAGTTACCATAGCTTAAATTCCACCCAAGTACACGTGCTATCAGCTGACAACAGAGACTATTAAGTACAGCATTTAGGTCTTAGACTCACAGGCTTGTGGGGTCATGAGTATAAATCTCCAAATATATAATCTCTGTCTTGTTTTTAACTAGGTTACCCGTATTTAGCATTATTATATTATCAGCACGTGTTATTTTCGCTTTGAATTTGACCCTGATGTGATATTTTATCCCAAAACAGGCTGCTGCATCCTATCTTGCTAGGACACTCGAATTGCTGTAACTTTTAATTGAAACCATGAAAAGAGAGAGTCTAGAAACCTGACAGAGAACTTCCACCTGAGGACGGTGTCCTCGGCCTTCACTTTTGCTTGCAAAGCATTTTGTGATTCATGAGCTAAATACGTTGTATAGTGATAAAGCAGAGCAGTGACACTTTTGTGATTTGGTGTTCTTCAGGTATTCAGCTGCGCAAAGTCGAAGAGCAACGTGAACAAGAAGCTAAACACGAGCGCATTGAGAACGATGTTGCTACTATACTTTCTCGTCGCATTGCTGTGGAGTACAGCGATTCAGAAGACGATTCAGAATTTGATGAAGTGGATTGGCTAGAGTAAAATTAATACATTGCTGTACACTACAGAATTGAATGCTAATGTCCATTGTGGTGCTTGTTCTTTGAAAGTTTGATGGTCATTTCTAGTGTTTTTTGTATTCTTTTCTTTACATAATTAATCCATGTTTTTCTACTTTTCAGTTCACAAAAAACTCCTAGTGCATCTTTGAAACTAAATGTTTTACAGTGGCTTTTCTTACACATCTCTTTTTTTGAAAGAACATACTTTGTTCCAATAGACCACTAAGTATTAAGCATGGGCAGCTGTTGGTAGAGTAGCAGTTTCAATTTTTTGGCATATCTTAATTGTGCACTTTGTGAATTTTAAGTTAATGAAGGCAACTGAGGTTGACATTCCGAGGGCAGCTGTATGTACTAATGAGCCTTATTCCACTTCTGTAATGTTTTAAAAACATTAAACCTAGCTATCAAGATATCACTGCCTCAGTTACATCTGTACACTAAAAGTACATATAGTTAGCAGCACTGAACACACTGAAAGGAAAATGGATCTTTTGGGGTTTTATTATTGTTTTATTGTTGTTTTTAAATAATTATGGCCTTATTTGAATGTTTAGAGATTCCCTTTCCTTCTTCCCTCCCAGGTACATATTGTGTGGTACTATTTTTGCCTGCATAATACACGTTTAAATTTTTTTTCCTTGTGAAATCTCCTGACTTAAACATGCTGTGTAACTTATGTAACTGTTAAAATAACAGTTTGATTTAATAAATGGTTCATTTTAAATGTTCCTGGTTGTTGCTGTTTCAGTGAAGCCTGCTTTTCGTCCCCGTAACTGAGGGATACCTGGATATCACAGATTTAATCTGTGGTCTTCAAAGTTGCAGCAGCAGTAAGTATCCTACATATTTGATTGAAAGACCTGTATTAAACAAGAAAATGTATTATTTCAAGGTAAGAGTATATACATATCTACAAGAAGATGAGATATTACTGTTTAAAGAAAAAAAAAGTGGGAGCTTGTGACCTATGTAGTTTAAGTGTTGTTTTTTTGTAGTTTTTTTCCCCCCCCAAGCTTTACCATCAACGTGTCTTGAGAAGTGGAGGTACAGCAGTCAAAATCATGGTGATTGAAAGATTGCAAAGAACACGGGTGGTACTGCAAAGTCATTTTTAAGTGCTAGCAATGTTGTATGTTTTGAACAGTACTGGGCTTTTGGGCTTCCATTCTCTGGAGTAACTCCTTCGAGTCTGAGCACAGAGTCAAAACTTTTGATAATGGAAGCACAAGAGGCTGCAAGAGCGCTCTCCCTTGCTCACTCCTGGAAAATGGAATTACCTAATTGTGGGAAAATAACGCTGAAAGTCAAAACGATTTCTGAAGGTGGGACATGAAATGTTCTGTAGGATGCAGAGTGATCTGCAGAGGCATGTGGCTATCAACGTGCTCCTGGGACTGGGCAAACCTCCAGAAGTGCAGGCAAGTAGGAATACAGTGCAGCAGCCCTTCCAGCTTCACCGTCACCACTGCAGCTTCTGCTGTAATTTTGTATGTAGTCTGCTCTGTTGAAGACTTTTTCCTCTGCAACAGTAATGCCTTTGTGTTTGCAGGAGTAAAAGCATTGTCCCATTTTGTGAATCTGCATCTTTCTAACGATGGATGCAGTTCTTCTCCCTACGCTGTTCTCTTTGATAGTTGCCTTGACAATGACACCATCTGGTTTACTCTGCCATTATTAGTTAACTTGAAACACGCGTGTCCTTAATAGCTCATCATCATTCTTAAAGAAAAGATGTTAGAAGCACCACTGCATGAGTATTTGGTAGTGTTTAATCTAGGTGTTTCCTCAGATCTCAGTAATCCTAAACCGCCAAATCCGCCCCAGTGAGTAAATGTGAGATGCCATTTTACACAGCTGAAAAGGACTGATACTGTCAGGCAAAAGTACTGTGCTCATGCGTGCAGCTGCACTTTGAAAGCAGGGTGCCTGATCTATATTTTAGGGAGCAGAAAGAAGAACTTGTTGCCTACATTCCATATTTAGGTAGCTTCTGCCAGTCACAGAAGTACTTTTCAGTTTAAACCTGTTTCTTGCAGAAGTTTCTAAACAGCTGATTGTCCTTTTGGATGTTCTAGATGGCAGCCTGCATAGTCACTTGGATGGAGCAGCATCTCAGTGCCTTGGCTGGAACTGCTCAAAGCAGGTGCTCTCAGCGCACCGTCACATCTGCCCTGTAACTGTGCTGACTGCATCCAAGCTCTATGAACTGGGTGTGCTGCGTAGCCTAAAGCAAGCAGAGGGGCTACTGCAGGGAAAGGGGAAAAAGGAATCCTTACGTGACTGCAGCGATCATGCACTGGGCTTGAACATATTTTTTGAAAGTGCTGATTGATGAATCGTTGCTATTGACCTGCTTCGCTGTCCCGGTGATTAATAGTACCACTTTCCAACTGGTTCCCAGGGCAGACAAGGCACTCATTTCATATGACAGAGTCACGCCAAGTAATGAACCTTGTCGGAGAAAAGTCAGGAGTTAAATTCAGGCAGGATTTCAAAGACAGGATTCTTGGCCTTCTGCCATCGCTACAGCTTTCTGCCATAGCAACTGGTCCCCAGACAGCAATAGCATGATTCACGAGGACTGAGAGGTGATTGTTGGGTTTGAATATTTGCATGTACAGATGTACTCGAAGCGAGGCCTCTGCAGTCCCCATGATTTGTGGCCCTCTCACTGGAGGTTCTGGCTGCCCTTCTCGTTTGGTGGAATGCAGCTCGTGCCAGTGATTAGCTGCGTAATAGATTATTGATCGCTTTGTCTTGGAAGCTACATAGTCAAGTCTCCCGTATTGAACTGTTTATAGGTTCTGTTGTTTACTTCTGTACATTTACAGCAGTTGGTTAAAATCAAAGGCTCAGAGTCTGCTGCAGAAATAATGTCTCGTAATGTTGTTCAATATGAGCGAAGAGAAACCTTTGTTAAACTGCACGCCTTTCTTGAGCTGTAGTCTGTGATTGTTAGGAATGATCTTCCTCGCCTGAAAAAATGGGCAAAAAAGCAATAAAACAGAAGCACAGAAAGAAGAAATGTTAAGATACAGGGGGACAGAACCGAAACAGAAGACTGGGGAGTTACAGAAGTGGTGATTTGGAGTTTTTATCAAAAGGTAAAGTAACAAAGGAGCAGTCATTGGGGACAGACTGAAAATAAATGGAAGAGAACAAGTGCTGAAGAAACCAAAATGATGAGGAGACATAATTCTGGTTCTTTTTCAACATTACATTGTGAACAGCGACCTTTAAATACTAGGTGCCATTAAGGGACTATGTAATCTCCCATTACATTGGAACCAAACAAGCAGGAGGTATTTTTTAAAGAACTGTAACCACCAAAGCCATCTCTTGGTGCCTGCAGCAGGAGGGCTGCCCTGTTTGCTCTCAGGGTTGCTGACACTGTCAGGGCTGGTTTTGGCAGGAGCCATGAGATCCGAGCGTGCCACCAGGTACCAGTGGGCCCAGCTGCATTGCAGCCGGGGCTCTCTGCCATACTGGGACCGGCTGGGTTTGCCAGCTGCCCAGACCCCTGCCCTCAGCAAGGGCAGCGCACGGTTGGGTGTTTGTGTGCTCAGATAGCTTAATGCTGCCTCTTGGGCTGAATCCCCCCTGTTGCATTTTGGCAAAGCCCAAACCAGCTTACAGGGATGTGGGCTTGTCTTACAGAACATCCTCACTCCCAGCACGCGTGTGAGCTCTCTTTTCAGGTTTTTTGTTCTGACAGCCCTTATGTCTTACACCAACTTCATTAGCTGGGTTTATGTGGTCACTAAACTGCTTGATGCAGTATTACGCTCACAGCAGGAAATCATTTGCCATTCTGGTGAAAATGAGCATTTCCTACCTTTGTCAGCACAAAGAATTACATTATCAGGGAGATAATAACCAGCTGAAGTGAAGGAGTTCTTTGATTCATGGTAATTACTGATAATATGCAGATTACTTTATGGCTTTAATTCTTTGGTCTCCCATTGTTTGCTTGCTAAACATCTGGGAAAAAAAATAAATATGTGAGCATGCAGCATCCTGTTGGAAGGTAAATGAAAAGAACAATTGTTTGGCTGTGTCCTGGGAAGTTCAGCTGGGACGCTGTATGGCAGGAAGGGCAGCAGCCAGCAGCAAGCCCCAGCACACACTGCTGCCTGTGGGGGCTCATCCCCTGCAGCCAGCCCTCAGCTGTGCTTGTGGGTGGTGTTACGGGGCCTGCAGTGGTGGCTGGTCCCTAAAACACCCATGGGCACAAGCGAAGGTAGGAAGACCTCCTTCAGTTTTACCTACCACCAGCTTTCAAAACATCTGAATCGTAGAATCACAGAATGGTTTGGGTTGGAAGGGACCTCACAGCCCACCCAGTCCCATCCCCTGCTGTGGGCAGGGCTGCCTCCCACTGGGTCAGGTTGCCCATGGCCCATCCAGCCTGGCCTTGAACGTCTCCAGGGATGCTTCTCTGGGCAACCTCTCTGCCCTCTGAGTGAATTTTTTTTCCCCTAATATCTGACCTAAATCTTCCCCTCTTCTAATTTAAAACCGTTCCCCCTTGTCATATCACTATCAGACTGTGTAAAAAGTTGGTCTCCCTGCTGTTTTTAAGGTCCCTTCAAGTACTGGAAGGCCACTATGAGGTCTCCCTGCAGCCTTCTCTTCTCCAGGCTGAACAAGCCCAGCTCCCTAAACCTTTCTTCATAGCAGAGATGTTCCAGCCCTCTGATCTACGTCCTTTTTGTACTGGAGGCCCCAGGCCTGGATGCAGTGCTCCAGATGGGGCCTCATGGCAGCAGAGCAGAGAGGGACAATCACCTCCCTGTGCCTGCTGCCACCCCTCTGGTGATGCAGCCCAAGATACGTCTGGCCTTTGGGGCTGCAAGTGCACTGCTGCGTCGTGTCCAGCTTTTAATCCACCAGGACCCCCAAGTCCTTCTCTGCAGGGCTGCTCTCAAGGAGTTCTTTTCCCAGTCTGTACTCATATCTGGGATTGCCCCTACCCAAGTGCAGCACCTTGCACTCATCCTTTATGAATCTCATTCAATTCTTGCGGGCCCTCTTCAAAGACAGAGAGCAATCTGTGAGCTGCCGCTGACAGAAAGCTATCCAAGCCCAGAGCGGAGCACGCGGCTTCTCATCTGCTCAGCTGCTCCTGGAACAGCTCCTGTGCAGCAAGCCCCCCGCAGCCCCCAGAGACGCAGAGACGTTTCCGTGGCTGGTGTTGCCCTTCGCCCCGCTGCAGCGCGTTGCAGGCCCCGGGCGGCGCCGGGAGGGGGCAGCAGCGCCCCGCGGGCGGCGGGAGGGGGGGGGCCGAGACGGGGGCCGCGCTGCCTGGGGGGCTCGCGGCGGTGGGCGTGGGCCGCAGCCAGCTTGCTGCTGTGGAGACGCCGGTTGTGGGCCTGGAGGAGAAAGCAAAAGTGACAAAAATTGCTTCTTTTCTCTTGAAAAAAGCGTTTTAGCAGTGTGAAGGGCCCGCTTGGGGTGAAACACTGAGCGTCCTCCGGGCAAGCATGCAGAGGAGCACAGCGAGGAGGCCCTGGGCTCTGCCCATTACCACTTCGTCTGTCTTCTGAGGTGCACGTGGGGCAGGGGGGGAGCAGGACCTCATGGGTTGCTTCCCCCCCCTCCCAGGAAGGAGCAGGCAGATGGCAGGAGCTATGCAGAAACCTTGCTCAGCCATGAGGCCCTGACCCTGCCTCCGTCCAGGAGAAGCCATGGGTCTGTGAGCTCTTCACAGAGGTTTGGATACCAGCAAAGCAGGACGCTTCACGTATTTTCTCACAGTACAGCTTGACGGACCCCTGCCTGCCCCCCAGCCTGCAGGGCTAGGCAGGGTGAGTTCAGGACGGGGCAAAGGCTGAGGCAGGGCCTTAGCTCAATGCTGGGTCCCCTCCTCACCCTCAGCGGCTGTGCAGCCCTGTGCCAAGGCCTGGGGCATCTCTGGTTCCCACTAAATTCAATACCCTACACCAGTCTCGTAAATTTCTTCTGGTAAACAGTGGAACCTTCATCAGCAGCTGGATATTGAGGTATCTGTGCCCGCGATTTCCTCAGCTTGTTTGAGCAGAGGTTTTCCTTTTACAGGCTGCAATGAATCAGGCTGGTTATGTTGGGTAAATTGCTGGTTTTCTTTTGGCCAGTTGTCCATGGATTAGGTTTTTGTTGTTGCACGTTACTGTGCCACATACCTTCCCAACAAGAACATTTTTAACAGCACAGAAAGAAAATGCTGTAAGAATCTCCCCTCCTCTTCTCCTCAAGGAAAAGCCACATCAGGCACAAACCTTTCCATGTACCCACAGCCTCTGTGCAGGCCCTCACTGCCATGTCCTCCTGCCCCAGGAACAGGCACCTCCATGAGCACCCTGCCGCCGTTCCCGCTGCTGAACGAGCCTTCCATCCTTCCACCTTTCCTTCCTCCCTTCAGCTCTTGTGTTGCTTTGCACATTTTGTCCATGGGATGGAGCTCACATGTACTTGGAGAAGCAGCCCCAAGTGACAATTGTCTCAGTGACACTGCTCTGTGACACAGACCCAGTGCCACACACAGCCTGGCACTCTGCAGTTACGTGGGGTAGTGAATGAGCACAGTTTCTTTATGGGGTGATCAGCTCCTCCTGTAAGAGCCTGAACATCTACAAACTCCAGCAAACACAAGGTCATACAAGGCCTTTGCTGGTGGCAGCACAAGCCCGTAAGGTTAAAGGAGTCCAAGCACTAACGCAGCAGGATAAGGCAAGGGAGGTCTTGCAGCTCCTTGTGTTGCACAGCTCCATAGGTGTCAGACAGCAAGTGGTCCATGGTACTTACTCACAAACATCCTGTAAAATGTCCCCCAGAGGCTCCAGAAAACTGATTTTTTTTTTTTAACTAAAGAAGTTTGAGTAATCTGAACTCAGTAGCATGAGCATCTGCACAGATCACCTCCCTACAGATTTTTTACAAGGCTCTTTGTCCAAAGTTACTATAATTTAGATAAACGTCGACCGTCTTCCCCAAGCCTATAGCTTTGACAAAAGCAGCTATTGATTTTGCCTGATGTGATCCATGCTGTGTGAACACATGCAGTTTCTCACTCATCAGCTTGTTACCTGCTGCATTATTACGTATTGATTCCCCTATTTGCTCTGTGTGTACCACCTGTAGAAACCAGTTGAGTTGTTTGCCAGTTTAGGGGATCAACCTTCTTTACTCTAGTTTTCTCATAGCAAAGCATTTCCAAAGTTTCTCAGAAGGACGGCGTTATTCTCTGTTGGGTCCCGTAGATTCCCTGCATGACCCGAGCAGAAAGGGACCCAGATGATCTCCTAAAATCCCTCATACCCTCACCTCTCTCAGACCACGAGCCCTGTCCTCCGAGGTTACAGACGCTGGCTTGTGCACATACACACACGCACGCCCCCCTTAATTGTGCTGCCAGACACCATTACATTACAATTACAATTAATTAAAGTTAATGGGAGTGTCTTAACAACATGGACTAGAATTTGACCCCATTTGTTCATCTACATTGTTACTGATTCAATTTGCAGCCTCTACAGTGTGATTCTGGTTGGAACAGAGCACACACAGTGACCAGACCTGAACCTCTCCAGGAGATTGCCTTCTGCCTCCCGACAGCTTTGCCAGCGTTGGTCCCTGCCCGGTGAGCAGCCGCGTGCACCACGTGAGTGGGAAGTGCTCAGGCCAGCAGCGGTCACCCTCCCACTGGTCATAGATAACTTGGAATAAAGAGCACCTCTGTGGAAATTTAGGGAGGTTTAAGTTAGATGTTAGGGGAAAATTCTTTGCTCAGAGGGTGGTGAGGCACTGGCACAGCTGCCCAGAGAAGCTGTGGATGCCCCATCCCTGGAGGTGCTCAAGACCAGGTTGGATGGGCCCTGGCCAGCCTGACCCAGTGGGTGGCAGCCCTGCCCATGGCAGGGGGATGGAACTGGGTGGGTTTTAAGGTCCCTTCCAACCTAAACCATTCTGTGATTCTATAATTCTGATTCTATGATTTGGTGAAATCAGACATTTTTCCTGCCCGTTCATCAACTGTTCTCAAACCCAGCTTTAGCTAAAGAAGAAAGACTGTTCATTCCACGCTCTTTTTGCACGGTGTCTCCAGGTGAGCCCTCCAGCCCCAGCAGCAGTGCTGCAGACACAGCTGTCCTCAGACGACTCAGGTTCCTCTGGGACAGCCCAGAGTTCAGCTGGGTGCAATCATTAACAGGAAATGTGGCGGAGCCCCTCCTGCTGTGACAGATGATTGGTAGCACTGCACCCTAGTGCATGCAAGGTAGGCCAACAAAAGGCAACTTGGTTTGAAAAGATGCTTGTGTATGCACACACAAACTCAGAGGCAGTTGTGAGGAAGACAAAGCACCCTCTGGCTCAGCCGGATGCTTGTGGAACATGAACTGGGTTGTCCCCCCCCAGCAGCACACCCCGAGGTCACCCTCAGTGGGGTTTTACAGGCACTTTTGCCGAGAGCCACAGTATTTTCACCCAGACCTAGCTCTCCTCCCTTGCTTGCGTGTGGCACCGGCTTGACACTTCTAAGGGGTAACAGAGAACGGCTGGGGATGGTGCCACGCTTTCTTCCCCTGCTGTAGTTGCAAAGGACGTTTGCACAAAGCCACGATCAGATTTGTAGCCGCTGCCTTGACTGCTTGTGTTAGTGCAGTGCTGGGCACACAGCTAGTTAACCCCTGTGCAAACCAGCGAATCATAGAAACACTAGGTTGGAAAGGACCTACAAGATCATCTAGTCCAACTGTCCTCCTATCACCATTAATACCCACTAAGCTACTAAATCATATCCCTTAGCACCTCATCCAGATGCTTCTTGAACACTGCCAGGGATGGTGACTCTGCTTTCTGCGAAGCAGAAAGGGATGGGCCCTGCTCGGCCTCTGATNTATAAGTATCTTAGTTGTGGGAGGCAAATGGAGGTGGGGAACCTCTTTTCGGTGGTCAGTGGGGACAGGACAAGGGGCAACGGCCTTAAGCTGGAGCACAGGAAGTTCCGCACCAACATGCGGAAGAACTTCTTCACGGTGCGGGTGACGGAGCACTGGAACAGGCTGCCCAGGGAGGCTGTGGAGTCTCCTTCCCTGGAGATATTCAAGACCCGCCTGGATGCCTACCTGTGCAACCTGCTATAGGGAACCTGCTCTGGCAGGGGGGTTGGACTCGATGATCTCTTGAGGTCCCTTCCAACCCCTGCAATTCTGTGATTCTGTGATTCTGTGATTAATACCCACTAAGCTACAAAATCATATCCCTTAGCACCTCATCCAGATGCTTCTTGAACACTGCCAGGGATGGTGACTCTGCTTTCTGCGAAGCAGAAAGGGATGGGCCCTGCTCGGCCTCTGATACTTTATAGCCTGAGCATGTGATGTCATTGTAGAATGATTTCAAAGGAAAAAGGAAAAAAATCAATTCAACGATGGGAGAAGAGGCAAAATCAAGCAACAAAAAGGCTCTTAGGTTCTGCAGATCCACTGCTCAGTGCCAGCTCCAAGTACATTATTTGCAGACCTTAACAAAGCCAGAAGAGTAACAGAAAACATGCAAAGGTTTCCACTGTCTCTCTCTACAAAGCGACATTTTCTGAAGTCAGAGGTGGCCACCACAGGGTCACAGCACAAAGGAGCTTGCAGAAGGAAGGACAACATTTATGTGATGAAGGAAGTGTGCAGTCACTTTTGGGACACGCAGCTTGGTGGGGTGAGCTGGGGAACGGGGCAGGCTGACTGCATCCCTGCGGCCAATCGATGCCCAGAGTGCTGGAACAGCCGACAAATTGTTGCAATGGCTTTACAGATTGTAAAGCAAGGCCACCTGGGAGCAATCTCAGGAAGTGGGAACAGCAACTTTTCTTCTACATATGTGGAAACAAACAGGGGTGATGCCAGGGCAGAAGCTGTTAAGTGTCACCGGGTGTTCGAGAATGAGGTGAGGGCAGGATGATGTAGAAGCTGGCTCAGACCATTTAAAAGGTATTTCTATTGGTTGTGGGCAAGACATTCAAGGAGGTAAGCATGGATATCTCAGCCTCTGGTTCTGACTGAGAAAACCAGAAGATTACAGACCACAAAGGGAGCCTGTCTGAGGGTACGTGAGTGATCTAACATCCAGCATGGAGAATTGCCTTGTGGAGCAGCCTGCAACACTGGCAGGGAAAGTCTCTGCATCTACTTGAGGTACCAACCTGTGATCATGCCCAAAGTCCAAAACCCAAGAGCTCAGGGATGTGACATCCCAGATTTCCCACAGAAGATCCGTGCCGTTGTGTCTTTGTCCCTCTAGGGACTTCCAAGGCAGATAACGAAAGCCGCCAGTAGCTTACAGATTCTTCTAAGGAGCACCAGGAGAGAAAAAAAGCTGCAGCTATGACAGATCCAGTCATTTTTGTTTGCATCTCTTCCAGATTAACCCACACAACCCTTTTATTTATGGTTTTCCTAGGCACAGCAAAGGCAGAAGTGGCACAGCAAGGGCAGAAGTGGAATAGAAGTGTTAGGGGGACTGGTCACCTGCGAGGTGATGTCCTCACAGCTCCTCACAAGTGAAACCCCTCAGAGTAAGGGTAAGAGCCTGGTTTGGCCAAAGGAGACCTCTGCTTACCGTGTGGCAGTGGAGCTGCATTGACATCACGCTCAGACACACTCAGTATGCTCCTGACCGCTCCGGTAAAGCAGCAAGTGGTCATTCTCAACCAAGCAGGGCAGGATGGAAGTGCGTTATTAGGAAGGTTTTACCACTATGACGGACGTCCTATGGTTAGGTAGAAGATCCCAGTTTTAACTACTGTGAAGGCAACTCCAGAACATTTCCTAAACTCTGAAAATACCTTATGAAAGAAGAAAAATGGAGATGTTCTGGGTGGCACAGTAGCTGCAGTGTGCTGCCAGGGTAGGGGTGGGTCTCGGCACACAAGCGAGCAGCTGGGCATTCACCTAAATAAGGTGGGAGGGCAGCGATGCTTCACGGAGCTGCTGGGTCTTTATTTCCTACAAGCACATCTCCCGGCTGAGGGAGCCTGCAGAACTGATGCTGCTTGGCAGCACGGCAACTGCAGCCAAGTTGGCTAATTTTTCCAATTCCATTTCAGATGAAAATGATGCACTTGGCTGTTCTGGTTCACAAATAGGCAGCATCCAATTACTCTTACAACTCTCAATTCAAGCATCATGAGCAAGACCTCGTGCAATGGGCTGCTCTGCACATACCTGTCTCCCACAGGACTGCCTTTGATTGCAAGGAGCATCTCAGGACACGGGGAGAAAGGAGCCATGTTGATCCAAGGAGCTGCTCAAAGTCTCGAGCTTGTGCTTGGCACCCTGATTGCATTTAATCCCCAAACTCTTCCTGCAAAAGTCTTTCTGATGTGTTTGTTTTGGCAATGTAATTTGATCAACTTTATTATTTTCAGTGGGCCATTTATAGAACACTGAGTGTACTGTAAGGTTGAAACCTTATTTGTCTCCTGTTTTCCTGATTTGCCACTGTGTAACTACATTTAGGACAAAAACTCCACTGTTTGAAGAAGTCGTGAACTCTTTAGAAAAATCTAACTTCCTACTGATTAAGGATTAGCACAGTGTCAAAATTGAGAGATTGTTATTGAGAAAGGTTTGTGGGTTTACAGTTACACTTGCCTTCAGTTTCCAACAGAAGAAACTTCTTTTGACAACACCCTAATATTACCTAGATGCACTTCTTTCTATAAAAAGCAACACCAACTAGAAGTGACAAATTATATCTGCCTGCAGGTATACAATCACATCTCGCTGTGACGCAAAGGATAACGTGTCACCGAAGGTGACGGTTAAAAAAAAAAATCAGTCACTCAAAGCGTGTCACAGTTCTAATTACATTTTTTAGAAGATTCGACCTTTATTCAAACAATCTTAGTTTTGGAGAATACTTCCACAGCCTCTCCTTCTGCCTCGGTTTCCGCCATTGATCTGGTGCTTGTAGCCAGTAAGCAAGATTTGTGAGGAGCCCACGTTTAGGAATACAGGTGCTTAAATTCTTATTCTAATTCTGATCCTAAGTAGCTAATTCTCACTTTTAAGCGCTGATACCTCTTTAAAAATCTGGCCCTTGGGGCTGCCATCCTACAGATTTTACAAAACAAACAGGGAAAATGAACGATCCTTTCTCTTCTGAGTAAAGCTAAACACAGAGATAGTTTCAGAATCAGGAACTTAATTCACACAGCACCTCTTCTTTTCCTTGATTACATAACCCTAACTCCTATTTAGTTATTTGTGGAGAAATACAGGGATACAATGTAACTATCAAGAGATATCACTGTCAAGAGAGACAGCTCAACTTGGAAAAAGTTCCTGTAACACGATTTCAAATTTGCTGTTTCCACTCAACACATCTTCTAATACTTACGTGCACTAGCAACGGGCAAAAGCTGTGAAGCAAAGTGCATGCAAATATTGGCAGATGTTTTCCCAGGTATTTTCCTGACATGGTCATCAGTCGGATTATGAAGACTTGCACGGCTGTGAGTGAGATCAAAGGCAATCTATCACACTTCTGCAGGGAAAAGCACCTCCAGGAAATGCTCCAGTAACAAAAACAGCTGTTACAAAATGTAGCTTTCTGGAGATGGAGACAAAAACCATCGCTCAGGTCACGTCAAGCAGTACAGGAGCAATCTGTTGATGTGGACGGCATAAAGCATACGGAAAGACTTGGAAAAACCAACAAATATGTAACCAAGACACCGACAACACCTCTTGGTGTGTCTGCTATGGGAACATTAGAATTTTTGTCTCTTTATTTGAGTGGCTTTAGTCACATGAAAACATGAGTTCGATTCACTGTGATTGGATTCTAAATATTCCTGCCTGGGACCCAAATACGCGTCATAGAAACACAGAGCCTGTGTTGCCTTTGTTTGAAAACAAAGGAAAAACATCTGTTCCTAAAGGAGATGTGAAAGGACCATGGACTAACTTAGATCGGCTGTGCTGTGGTGCAGTAGGTGGCAGCCCTGTTCTGCCCCATGCTTTGTACCAGGGGCACACAGGGGCAGAAGGGACACATTTGAAATGTCCTACAGGTAATTGCCAAGCCTGGCCTTGTGCATTGTAACTTAATTGTACTCAAAAGCAGGGTGAAAGATGGATCTTGACTGTGCGTTATCCCTTCACAAGGCTCTGTGGTAAGCTGGGCAGCTCAAGGGATCTGTCTACAGCTACAGTTGTCCACACAAGATGTCTGGGATTAACACTGGCACGATGTTGTAACGAAGAAATGCATTTGGTTTCCCTTGTGCGGCACCAGCACTTTGCTGGAAGGGTGCACCGCGCGTAGCTGGTGCGTCGGTGTTGTGTGTGACACTTTGAGCTCTCTCCACCTAATGTGGACATGAGCATGTTCTTCTTTTCTATTATTTCTCTTTTTACTTCCACCACTTGTATTATGATGATATCAAAGTAGAAAGAAAAATGAGGTGATAATCTGCTGGAAAAAAAAGAATACCTTCACCAGCAGATGTAGATCCACCATGCGTAGACCACACTGTGGCTTCAGCTCCCTCCTCTTTCTACATTTTTGCACCAGAGCCTTTGACATGGGTGGGCAGATACACCAAGTGTCACTGCTGGCTCAGTGCTTACAGCTCCCCAAGCACTGTGGCAGCAGCTTGGTAATTTCGATGCGGAGTTACTGCCCTCAGTAAATGCAGCAACCCCAGGGGAATGTTTTTCATGTGTGTTCAGAAGAAGGAGGTTAAACATGAGGAGGGCACTGGAATGAGAGCTGGTTTGCCACCCAGGGGAGCTTTGCATGCTGCTACTGAGCAGCGTGCAGGAATCCAAGAGCTGGCTCCCCAGCTTCCAGCTGGCTCTGCCCCAGCAGCTTCCAGAGAAATGTCTGCTCATGTCATGCCGATGAGGAACCCACAGTGCAGAGACACCCCACAGCCCAGTGTTTCCCACAGAGTCAGCCCCAGGACGAAGCGGTTTACACCCAGCAGTGAGCTCCAGATGTGCTCAGCATCCCTGCAGAGCTGAAGCACAGCTGCTCAGTCACTGCATGTCGGCCGTGAAGCAGCAGGAAGGAGAAAATGTGGTAGTTTTTCTCCTTGTCTTTTCCTTTTTTCCTCTTTGGCATGAAAGATGGCTGAAGAGCTTAGAAGCAGCTGCACTATCAGGAATTATTTGTACTTCATTTAAAAAAGCTGTCCTTTTAAAATTACTGCAGCAGAATGGAGACGAGAGCTTGTTACCTTGCTGTGTGTTAGTTTGTACCTGTGGTTCACTACATTCACAAAAATATGTATGTGCTCACTTTTCAGATTTAAAAATGTTTTGTCCTTTTGCTCGGTTAGCTAAAGAAAGGGTTTTTGTTTGACCCGTTATTTTGAGTCCTGCTGTTTTTTTAATAAGCAGTGATTCATACACAGCAGCCTGCGGAGCCGTTCTCATTCCATTTGCAGTGGTGTTACACCATTGATTGCAGCAGACACCCTACAGGAAACAAAGCACCGAGTGCTGCTTTGGGGCCGACTCCTGACCAGCTCCTGCTCACCAGAGCTGTGCTGCTCTCTGCAATTGCTCCCACTGAAATGATGGAGCTGGGCACGGAGAGAGGCCCTTCACATGGGTTTAATTGCCAGAATCTGGACTTCAGGGACAATGCAAGTCTCATGTTATTTTCAAGGCTAGTAATGAGCTATCAGTTTTTGATGAAAATTGGAGTTGGCGCAGAGGGCTTCCTGTCTCAAAATTTCATGTTTTTCCAGGAGGTACTGAGATCATCTTAGTTCATTTGCAGTAGATAGAAACACAATTTTAGCGAGGGCAGACTGGTAGCTTTTAGACCAATGTTGATGTTATCTACCTCAGAATAAAACAAAGAATTTTCAAGGGTGTGAAAGTTGGAAATTTCATTTCCATTTCCAATTAGGGCTGCACATAATATGTCGTTACCAAACACTGGGCCTGATCCTTGTGCCGACTTCAGCACGTTTTCTCCCCTGAAAGATAATGCCATTGAGACAAGAACTTGAAAAACAGCGAGCACGTGGGCCCACATACACGGGGAAAGATCTGTGCTCTCTGGTGCTAACAGCAATTACTGTTGCAATTGTGCAGCCCTTATGCAGACCAAATTGCCCATTGACTCGTGGGAATACAAGATCAGACACACAGTCCGTGATTGTCCTCAGCAGCGTTACAGGCAGTGACAGCAGAAGGGTGGCTGGCTCCATGTCAGGTCTGTGCAGGGATGAGGGGGTGTGCTTCACAGTGGACCAACAACTGGGATTCCAGAAATTCTCTTTTTTGTTTTCCAAAAATCGTTTCATGAGAAAGTTAGTGTCATTTATCTGATAACACGAGATGTTTGCGAATACGGACACCGCAAATGTAACACCATTTTCTCAAATAATTGTCTGCAAATTCTTTTTCTTTTCCTTTTTTTTTTTAAAATAAAAGACTCAGCAAGGAAAATGTAGATGTCATGCTACACAAAATTCCTGTAGTTGTCCTTTCAGGAATTCTGAATACTACCAGTGGCTGCAGCTCCTCTTTTTCTAAAGCGAGATGTTACCCGGGGAGACAAAGATGGTGCCGTCTGCTTTCTCTCTTTCTGCTCGGTTGTCCCTGCAGATCAGGACTTTCTTTGGAAATGAAAGGTTGTATCTTACTGCAACAAGGCTGATGTCAGTTCCACTCTCAGGGACAACCAAAACCCACTGAAATATCCCCTCCCCTTTTGCATTAGTCTTTCTCAGAAATTATGAGTCAGCAAAAGTATTGTCCTGACTAAGTGAAAGGCTAACCTCGTTGAACACAGATTTGCTTCCTAGTAGAGGGAAAGAATTCTCAGGAAAGCACCTTGAAAGTATTGTATTTTTAATGGGAGTGATTCAACTTTGTTTTGTAGATACAGTAAATCATTGGGAGAAGGGCTGAAATAAATTCATGGACACGTACTTAAAATACAAAGCCAAGCCAGAGTATGCTGGACAAAACAGTGGAAACATAACTCACATAAATTTTCAAGTCTTGGATTAAGTGATTTATTGCCAAAGTAGGATTCTATGCACCTAAGTTTTCTATAACTAATTTTTACACAAGTTGTAGCTGCTTAATGAAAGTTCCTGATGAGTGATGATGAGGGAGATGAGTGTCAGTGGTGGTCTCTAGCAGATTCTATCTATTTCCTTAACGTTGGTGTCTAAACGTGGACATGAGAAGTTTCCTCCAGCAGTTTTTTTCTTTTGTGACAAAGATTTATGAAGCTAAAGCCTAGCAGATGGTAAGTTTTCCAGTTTTACCAGAAAGTTTCATCAGATTTCCCTAATCCAAGGCACTTGCTCATCTTACCTCTCAGCAGTTCTCATCGACAACAGAGCATCTTTGATCAAGTCTATGCAAGTCGCTAAAGCAGGGCAAGGACAAAGTCTTGAGTGTTCTCCACCATCTCTGTTTGGTCAAGTTTCAAATGTAGGGCATGGCAAATGCCAGTGGATTCTTCCAGTCCGCAGATTTGCAGAAGGAAAAGTGTTTAGGCATGTTCTCCAAAAGGCCAACTGGATCCTGGGCTGCATCAGGAGAAGCGTGGCCAGCAGGTCGAGGGAGGTGGTTCTGCCCCTCTACTCTGCTCTCGTGAGACCTCACCTGGAGTCTTGTGTCCAGTTCTGGGGCCCCCAACACAAGAAGGATGTGGAGCTGTTGGAGCGGGTCCAGGGGAGGGCCACGAGGATGATCAGAGGGCTGGAGCACCTCCCCTACGAGGACAGGCTGAGAGAGTTGGGACTCTTCAGCCTGGAGAAGAGAAGGCTGCGGGGGGACCTGGTAGCAGCCTTCCAGTACCTGAAGGGGCCTACAGGAAAGCTGGGGAGGGGCTTTTTACAAGGATAGGTAATGACAGGACAAGGGGTAATGGCTATAAACTGAAAGAGGGTAGATTTAGACTAGATATAAGGAGGAAATTCTTCACTGTGAGGGTGGTGAGACACTGGAACAGGTTGCCCAGAGAAGTTGTGGATGCCCACTCCCTGGAAGCATTCAAGGCCAGGCTGGATGGGGCTTTGGGCAACCTGGTCTAGTGGGAGGTGTCCTTGCCCATGGCAGGGGGTTGGAACAAGATGATCTCTAAGGTCCCTTCCAACCCGAACCATTCCATGATCTATGGTTCTATGTTCTGTGGCACTTGGCCACAGTCCTTGCTTTGTTTCATTCAGTAGTTCAGACAGATGAGATACAAAATTCTGGGGTCCTACTGTTTCAGAGAGGTCTGAATAATTCTTCTCACTAGCAGCTTTAGAATTCTTAATCTGATCAGCATTTGGACCTGTCATAAGATCTGTTTTATGTCACATCTGCAACATCACCGTGAGGTGCCCTGGTGAACGGTGTGCCTGAATGTACCCATCAATTGCATTGTCACAATTGTGATTATTAGAACTGATAAAAATAATGGAGATGCCTGGGCCTGGAATATAGTTTTCCAGTCAGATCTCACTTAAAATGAAATGTCTTTGTATTATCAGTGGAATTATACTGTTTTCTCATAATACCTGCTTCCACATAAGTACAGTATTACTCATTCGCAGCCTTTCTGTTGCACTGGCTGCTCCAGCAGGCAAGTGCTCGATGTGCTGCCACTCATAAGCTGGGAAACACCAGTCCAAACTCTTCCTATAGCACTATGCACGTTAGGTTAATCTCTTTCAGCCCTTAAATACAAATTAAAATGAGAATGACAAGATATAATATAGCCATAATGGAAATGTAACTATAAATAACACCACTTTTGAAATAGATGTTGTTGCTCTGAACGAATCTGTTGCCTGTGAATTTGAACCTGACTGAAGAAGTGTTTTCCAAACTCTGGACAGCATTGACCTCTGATGGGCTCTTTGAAGCCTCTAGCTATGGGATTATCTGAAAACTGTGTACTGCTCTGAGACAGGGAGACAGCAAAGATGCACTTAAATGATTTTTTCTGCAGTGCACAGTTTAAAAAAGGAGGGGGAGGAACAATTCATGTTACCCACAGAACTGCGGATGATAAGGGAAGTCAATTTATTATGGCATTGCACAGGCTTTTAGGAAAGGAGGCTGTTGACTATTTTCTTTTCCTTTTTTTTTTNGCTATGGGATTATCTGAAAACTGTGTACTGCTCTGAGACAGGGAGACAGCAAAGATGCACTTAAATGATTTTTTCTGCAGTGCACAGTTTAAAAAAGGAGGGGGAGGAACAATTCATGTTACCCACAGAACTGCGGATGATAAGGGAAGTCAATTTATTATGGCATTGCACAGGCTTTTAGGAAAGGAGGCTGTTGACTATTTTCTTTTCCTTTTTTTTTTTTCTTTCTTTTCCCCTCCAATGTTAAACTAAAAGGGGGAAAAAAGAGCACCGCTCGGAGTTTAATTTTCCTTCACAGCTTAATAACTTTTAAATATTGCATTATCACAAAGGGCTAACTTATAATTTGAAGACGAAAGCTACTGGAAACATGGAGAATAACTACAATTACCAGCCTGCTTGCCTGGGCTTTTTGTTTCTTCATTCCTTGGAGAATAAAAAGGAGTTTGTTCTCTTCTTTGCTCTCTCTTTGCCAGAGAGAGCAAACAAACAAGCAAGCAGAAGGGTTCCTATTTTGGTGCAATATTTCATCTCCATAGTAGATGATGATCTCTTTAAGTAGAATTACATGGTAAGCTTTCAAAAGTAAACAAAGAAACTTTGCTTACCTGGAAGATTTTCCAGCTCTCTTATTTCTAACCAGATTATTTCTAATCAGATGAACACACATTTTTTTTTTCTTTTTTACATCTTAAAGGTTTTTATTTGTGTACAAAATGTTATCATTTATCAATATTATGCAGCAATATGTTGGTACACACATACGCACATACACCTCCTACCCCCAACACGCTCACAGGTACAAATATAACACAAAACCCAACTTCCTCTCTGCCCTTCAGAAAGGCAACACTGTTTTGGCAGGTCAGCAGCTAGAAATAAGGTGCTATAATGAAGCAGTATCCGAATGTCTTCACTTTACAAACATGATGTGCAAATTTATATACAACCACATTTTTTTTCACAGAACTGAAAAGTTTATACCCTAAAACACTTTTGGAGATACAAACATGTATAAAGTGCTAATATTTAAGCATGTTTTCAATGACTTCGCAACCTAGTTTGAAGTTTATAACAGGCACTGTGATGATTCACTAAGTAGATTGTCGCTTGGTGCAGTACTACAAAGCCACTCAGACATCGCTAGGGGACCGGGAGCGAAAGGACACTTTAGACTGAAAGCAGCCGCAGAAGAGAACCCACATGGACCTCTGAATCTCTTGGTTTCTGTAGGCGTAAATGATAGGATTGATCATGGAGTTGTAGGTAGCAGGTAGGAGCGTGGCGTAAGTGTACACGGAGGGGTAGTCGGGATCCCCAACCACACAGTATATGGCAAAAGGTAGCCAGCTTGCTCCAAAAGTCCCGAGAATTATAGCAAGAGTAGACACTCCCTTTTTGGTAGCCACATAGTGCGATGCAGTCAGAAAATGTTGCTGGAGTGCTATCTGATGGGCATGTCTGCACACTATTTTACAGATTTCAATGTAGAGATGGAGCATGATGATAAAAATGAGAAAGAAAGAGGCGGACAGTAGAGTCACATTGCTCTTGGTCAAGGGTCTGACAACGCTGCAGGCAGAGCGGTCGTGGAGGCAGTTCCAGCCCAGGACCGGCAGCAGCCCCAGGCAGAGGGAGACCCCCCAGGTGCCCACCAGCATGGTGTGGATGCACAGCACCGTCCTCTCCGAGTAGTAGGTGAGGGCGTTGTAAAGGGAGAGGTNCGGCCCCGCCGTCGCGGGTGGAGGGCGCTAACGGGGAGCGGGAGGGCAGCGGGGCGACGCCAGCGGTTTGGGCACGGGCTGTGCGTGGTGTGTGCATGGACGGAGAAGCAGAGAGAGCTTCGGTGTGCAGCCCTGGATCAGGAGTTCTTTGTTGCCGCAGTGAAAATAAGACGCGTTTAATCCCAGCTCTGCCCTCTCGTGAAGGCATGGAAGCTGCTGGATGACCCCTCAGGCAGGAGAGAGCCCCTCCTGGCGTTCCCTCGCGTCTTCCTTACACCTCCTTCCTTCTCACAGCTCTTGTGTATGAGTGATGAGTGCTCTCAGCCCTGCGTGCCAAAAGGTTCAACACAGAGCCAGGTGGAGGAGGTTGGTTCGGAGGCTGTAGAACAACAGGAACAAACAGGTGTTGTTGCAGCTTNTCCAATGTTAAACTAAAAGGGGGAAAAAAGAGCACCGCTCAGAGTTTAATTTTCCTTCACAGCTTAATAACTTTTAAATATTGCATTATCACAAAGGGCTAACTTATAATTTGAAGACGAAAGCTACTGGAAACATGGAGAATAACTACAATTACCAGCCTGCTTGCCTGGGCTTTTTGTTTCTTCATTCCTTGGAGAATAAAAAGGAGTTTGTTCTCTTCTTTGCTCTCTCTTTGCCAGAGAGAGCAAACAAACAAGCAAGCAGAAGGGTTCCTATTTTGGTGCAATATTTCATCTCCATAGTAGATGATGATCTCTTTAAGTAGAATTACATGGTAAGCTTTCAAAAGTAAACAAAGAAACTTTGCTTACCTGGAAGATTTTCCAGCTCTCTTATTTCTAACCAGATTATTTCTAATCAGATGAACACACATTTTTTTTT
>WBMW01003369.1:70986-135154 GCA_013396635.1 Penelope pileata
GTCCAAAGATTTCTGAAACACCAAGTCTTGGATAATTTACTTTAGAAGGGAACTGTGGAGGTCAGGTCTTTGCCATCTCTAAGGCTTTCGTTCAGTGAAGTCTGAGTATCTTCAAGGAAGATTGCACAGGCTCTCCAGACAACCTGTGCCAGGGCTTCACCCTCACTATCAATACATTTTTCCTTTTATCTAGTTGGAATTTCATTTGTTATAACTTGTGCGCACAGCCCCTTGTTCTGCATGGTGTCTCGTACATTCTACTATGCCCATCCAAGCGTTACGACATCATTTACGCCTGCAGGAAACTGGCTGCAAAAAGGTTTAAGAAAGGTTTGTACATCCACACAGCTAAAGCACTTAGTCATGTAGCCCCACTGTCATTCAGGAAATGCGGTGTAACCTTTACTCCTTTTCCAAACAGAGAACAAGATGCTCAAGTCAACACCAACTTGGATTGGAACTAAGACTGAGAACATTGCAATACCAGTGCAGTAATGGATGCTTGTAGAGAAACTCTTGATCACAGCCTGAACTTGTGATTAAGCACCTGGAGGAGGGGTGTACCTGGCTCAGGGAGCTCAGGCAGATTGTTTGCACCTGTGCTCCCCATGTGACTAGGAGGGGTGGGCCCAGGGCAGGGCTGTTCTGGACTCATTTAAGGGTGGGGTGGGTGGAAATGCATCTCTGTCTGAGAGCTGCAACTTATTGGAGGGGTGTTGGTTGGGAGATTGCTGCCACTGCTTGGGTGAGTTTGAACTTTTTTGTGTATGTCCATTGTAAGATCTTCTAATACTTTGTATGGGATTGCAAAGAGCTTGTCTAAAGTGATTTGTCTTGTACGTTTGCGAGACAATACCACAGAAGATGGTGGAAGGAGGCAAGGTAAAATCTGAGGTAGAGTACGATTCTAGTATTGCTCAGAGGAAGCATACAGAGATGGCTTGTTGCAACATGAATCAGAACAACTATAACAGAGTAAGTTACTCCAAGCAACTTTCAACATGGGTTTTAAAATGTACCATTTGAACTCAGCAAGTAGGTTTGCAAATATGGACCAGACAGGTTCCAAAACAGAGTGGCAACATCTGCAGTGCTGTGTGACATTTATAAAGTGAAGAGAGAAATATGTAGTTCATCTGCTTTTTGGTAATGAAATGTTGTGTGAAAATCCTTGGTTGTGAATGATCTGTCAAGTGTTTGAACAAACTATTACTTCTGGGAAACAGGTATGTGACAGATCTTATCTGTAGTAGCCTGTGTGTTGTAAAACTGTGAGAGTACCCAAAAGAGGGCTACAATTATGGGGTGAAGAGTCTGGAGGGCAAGGTGCATGAGGAGCAGCTGAGGCCCCTTGGTTTGCTCAGCCCAGAGCAGAGGAGGCTGAGGGGAGGCCTCATGGTGGCCCACAGCTCCCTCACGAGGGGAACGGAGGGGCAGCGCTGAGCTCTGCTCTCTGGTGACAGCGACAGGACCTGAGGGAAGTAGCTTCATGTATGAAACATGGTAATATCACAGTAATATGTAGGAAGAGCTTTAACCTATGAGACAGTCTTGATTGTCCGTAGTCTTGTATTTCATTCAGTAGTTAGTGCAAACTAGTTGCTGTAACACTGACACAAACATCTGTCTATTAGTGACTTCTTGAGAGGTGATTTACAAATTTGAATTACAAGCTAAAAGTTGGCCAAACATAGCATTCTCCTGAAAAGGAGTTTAGTATGTCCAGCTTGACTTTGCTACTTGTTTTCAAACATACTATGAGCTCTTCAGACTCTTTAGTTGTATGCATTTCTCTGGATTTCAACTCTTTCAAGAAGAGGATGTTTTTACAGCCTGTGTCATGTTCTTAGGCACTGCACTTTGCAAACACCGCTCTGTGTCTCCCCAGCCCAATGCCTCACAGAGCCAAGTATCATTTGGAATGAATAGTGACTGAATTCTCATCTAATAAAATGATTGCAATTCTCCAGGAATTGCTTATTTCCAGAACTATTGTTACAGACCTTCTATCAGTGCAGCTTCTTGCATCAGTCGTTTCAACAAAAGGTGAGCCGTCTGGAGCGGTCTTAATTTTAACTGATTATGGTAAGAAGAGGATTAAGAGAGTGGATCAAGACAACATGAAACATCCAGGTTTTGAGCCAAGTGTTTTCCATTATTGCAAACTTCATAAAGCTGCAGCAACCAGTCGTAACACTTAACCTACAGGGAAAAGTGCAGAGACAAAACATTTCTTTACTTCTTAGGCCATCCTGTACACACAAGGAAGGTGAGAATGTGTGGGGTGTAAATGAGGCCAGGTGAGGTTCTCCACCTGGTTGCTGCTGCAGCTACATTCATTTAACAAGGCAACACTGAGAGCAGTGGAGAAAGCCCGGCCAAACATCTCACACTACTATCAAGGTGTTTTCATCTTGGCTTCCTATCTGAGACTGGGTCCACAGATGTCATGGGAGAATCTAAAAAGCTATGTTTAGACCATACATGTCCATACAGAATGTATGGTATAGTTAAGGATTTATCTCTGCAAATTTCTGAAAATTAAACAGAAATAAAATTAAAAAGTTGCTGAAATAGATGGCCTACAAATCTTTGCTTGAATTCTTCCATCTGTTCTTAAAGCTGAGCAATATTGCAGTGTAATTTTAATGTGATTACTTAATTTCAGTTGGCTATGGATTATTTTGATAGCTGATATTCTTTAATGATTAATAAGTAGGCTGACTAAATGTTAAGTATTATTAAATGTGCTTTACATAGCATGAGTTGGAACAAAAAAAGCACTTCAAACATTTCTTTCCAATAACATGCTGAAAATATTTAAGAGTCATTTTTCTTCTGGCAACGTAAAGAAACCTTAAAATAAAAGAGGGAGGAGGGGAAGAAAGGGGGGGGAATAACACAGATGGCAAACTAAGCAGTGCTGACATTTCAGAGCTTTCTGTGCAGCTGGTGTGAAAAGATGTTTTAAACACTTAGGAATCCGTTTAGGCACATCTTCAAGTTTATCAGTTTCCTGACTTGGCAAACTCAGCTGTATCACCTGGTACCATTGACAATCAGTTCCTCACTAACATTACTCCTATCTGGCTGGGCAGATTTAGGCAGATGTCCACCTTCAAATGCTCTGCATTACAAAAGCTACTGGTTGAAATAAGCTCCAGAGGGATTCAGGTTCCATTTAGAATTTAAATTTCATCCTACACAACTTTCTCTTCCACACATCACATTTTTCACATGGTTCTTGACCATGTTTCTTGCTGAGAATGCTCTGTACCTTCAGTACCTTTTGACCAGTTTTCAGCTGCTTATCTGCTCAGTTCCTTACCTAGGTAATGTCCAGAAAAGCCAGTCTGCCAGCATAACTGTAAAACTATTTTACTTACATAGTAGTGCTATATGTGAGCACAGAAACACAAGTATTACATCCGTTTTTTTTCCTAGCACATGCTTGGGATGAAAATCCTGTCTTACTCTGTTGTATTTACAAAACTGCATTTCCCCATTGGGTTTATGGGGGTTTTAAAAAGGGCTGTTACATCTTGTTCAGTCTCTGAATTGTTGGCAGAAAATAAAGGGGCAAGTATCATGTATGGTATCTGCTTTAAAGAGTATAATAAATGCCTAATGTCAAAGGTGAATTCATATTTGGAACTTGAGTTGAAACCTGCATTTTTGAACTGTCATACATTACATTTCCTTCTCAATGAAGAAAGAAACTGTGGATTCACGCGGAAAAACAGAAGCATAGCTAATACTGTTAGTAGGTTTCATTGATGGTTCTCAAAGGGCTTTACAACTTAAACCTAAATAAAGAGGGAGGTCAACCTGCGACAGCAACTGTGTCCTGGAAACATCATAAATTCCCATTAAGATCTCCAGGAAAACAATATTAATCTCTTAAATTTACCATCCTACAAATTTAAGACAGTCACTGACTGACCTAAGCATTAGAAATGGTGGTTTTAAGACCTAGGTAGCACTGAAGGAAAAAGGAAAGAATCAACTTATGAATTCTCAATAATTCTTCCAGACAGACGCTTTCTTGGAGCCATTCAAGTTGTTAAACCAACATAACTCTTTCAAATACTTCATGTAAGCTGTACACCAGCTGAAAGCTCACACACTCACTGTTTTATCTTGGATAGAAGGCAAACACTGAAATAGAAAACATCTCACTCGGTCATTTCTACTTTGCTAGCCCAACAGGTGAGGTTCCTCTGGCCACACCCTTTGTGTCCTGGGCTGTGATCCTCACCAGACTCCCCTCTTCTTGCCCTGTCCCACTGGTCCTGGCAGCTGCTGGGTCTGCCTGTGGCTGATGGTGGCACAGCCCTGAGCCCTTCACCTCCTATCCACTCCCACTTCATCTGTGCTGAGGTTTTGAGCTCACAAGCTCAGTAAGACAGGGCCTCTGCCCTGGGAGCCACCTCTTCTGAGTGCTCATCTTGGAGACATTTCTTGGTGTTTGACTGTTCATATAATCTTTTGGGACCTAGTGAATATGAAAGTGATCTATACATCTGTATTGCACTCCACACATCTGTCAGTCTGCTTTCAACAGGCAGCCAGGCTACGGGCTTCAGAGGAACTGGCTTAGTTTCCAAATAACATTTGGAAGCCACATATGGGTGCTGAAAGTGCTGCATATTCATTTGTATACAGGCCCTTAAGAAAAGCACAGTTGCAGCTTACCTTTATTAAAAAAGATAGCCACTGGTCCACTCTTTATTTCTACAGATTAGTGATGAATATACGGAGGGAAAATACATCTTGTAGCTTTTCCTCCCCCCCCACTTGTTCTAGCAAGGGAAAGAAATCATACTCAGCAAATCATAGAGCTGTTTGGGTTGGAAGGGACCTTTAAGCTCACCCAGTCCCAACCCCCTGCCATGGGCAGGGCTGCCACCCGCTGGATCAGGCTGCCCAGGGCCCATCCAACCTGGCCTTGGGCACCTCCAGGGATGGGGCATCCACAGCTCTCTGGGCAGCTGTGCCAGTGCTTCACCTTCTCAGGATCTAAACTGAAAAAAGAATAAGCTGAGCATCAGCTTTGACCTCTGTGGAACTGGCCAGAGCGTGGTGTTGAGGGAGGCAGTGATGTCTCTAGGCAGCAGAGACCTCTGAATGAGCAGGATCTGCACCAGAACTCACTCACAAAAACCAGTCCTTTCTTTTGAAGGCCTATGTAGGGCTTATTCATCCTTTTTAAAAAATTTAGAAGATCTAAGCAGGTACAGCCTTCTTTGTACTCGCCTATCACCTAAACTACTCCCTCTCCTACTGCACAGCTCACAGAGGAATAAACTACTACACACCCTACCAAATATCTGGGTCAACAGCTGTATTTCATTAAAGAGTTACTGTATGTAATATAGAAACAATCCTTTAAGAAGGGAGACCAAAATCTACATCTTCCTTCCTTCCCTTCCTTCCTTCCTTGTAAAGCTTCAGGCGTGCTCTCTTTCATGTGCTTGCTCTGGTCTACCTCCACATGGTCTAAACAAAAAATCAACCATATCTTTAAACTATGCCCAATAGATGGGTGTCTAATCTGTCCTTAAAAGCCTTCAGTGACAGAGATTGCCTCATCTCCACAGGCACTGTCTTCTAGGGCTCAATCTAGGGCTCAACTAACCTCTCAAATTACAAGGTTTTACCTTTGTAAACACTGGATGGCTTTGGCTTGCTAAACTTTACAAAGCCATAAACTTTGTAGAAAATTTTTGCTAAAAAGACACTGAAGAAAATATAGGATCTGTTTGTTAGTGGCAGGAAAATGGATGTGAAGATACTGAAAGGAGAAAGGCTGCACCTTCTGTGGTGAGACCCAGTGGTGGGGCAGAGAGAAAGCTCCGTGCTGGCACAGATCCATACGTCCCGGCCAAATGCATCATATGGCAAATTAGACATCACCTAGAGACGTTAATGACTCATATTTAAGCCAGCAGCACCTATGCTTTTTATGTTTCATGTTCTATTTATTTTGAGTCTTCCAAATGTGAATAAAGCTTGGTATTTCTTTTAAAAAATATAGATTCATATTTCTTAACGTGCCTGCTTGGCAACACTTAGCAAAGAAATTTCTAAGAGAACGAATTAGAGCAACTTCATAACGAGTCTGTTATTGCTCGGCAGCCTGGGCCCTTGCCAGCAAGAAACAAACTGGTGATTATTTAACAGAGGCAGTAAAGGGGAATTGTAAATTCTCAGCAAATGTTGATTTGGTGGTTTTTTTTTCCCCCAGTGGTGTCAGCTTTAATATAGAAGCAAGTTAAATGCACAAGCGACAAGGTTGAAGTCACAGGGTGTTTACAGGGCAGAGCCTAGGGGCCTGGATGGCTGCATCTCCCAAGGTAGCAGGAACAGCTGTGAAAAATCCATGGGCAGAGCAATGCTCAGGTGCTGGCAGGCAGCAAAACCCCTGCCACCAGCACCCCTTGAGCAAGCATGCACTCAGCCTGGCTCAGTAAACCCAGTGACAGAGCCCCGTATCCATTTTGCCCCATATGCGGCAGTATCTCTATGTCTTGATTAGTGAGTGATCTTGATGGTAGCTGGATGGTTGGACTTGATGGTCTTGAAGGTCTTTTCCAACCTTAATGGTTCTATGAAAACAACCTACTCATACAGATATAGACCACAAGTCAGTAGTTCTCCAGGAAGAAGAATGATTGCTTAATCCCTGTATCCCTGCAGAGGGGCCCATCTTGGGGTGACCACTTGAATGATTTTTTACCGTATGCAATTGGAGGTCAGTTTTCAATAGTTTTAACCAAAAATCTCTATGTGATGGCTAAATTAATTTGAAACTTTGTTCTAGAATATAGAGAGCTTTAAAATAAAAGTATGGTATGAGTCATTAACTAGAAGCTCACAAAAAATGTGAGAGTTTGGAGATCTGAAAGTAGCAAAGTGTTCTGGAGCATCAGGGAAGGGGCAAAGTGCAAGGTGAGTGTCAATACCAAGCTGCTCATGTATGTGCTAATTGGTAGCACCTAGTTTTCATCTAATCAAGGAAGTGTGAAAATGTGCCATAAAAAATACAAATCGATCGCTTCCTGCTATTGCCACAGAGAGCGGCTTCTTTGGAACCCCTGCACATGGGGCAGCCACCCCAGGGCACTGCTCCCCTCGCCAGGATCCCTGCTGCAACCAGAAAAAAATACAGCAAGCTCCGCTCGCAACCAATGGCCAAAACTGGATTTGAGTGTCTAAAAATAACAAGTCCTTTTTTTTTTTTTTTTAATCCAGAAAGTGCTATATTTGGCAAGAGATAATTTGATGGTAAATTACATTCTGACAAAGAAGAGTTAATCACTGACCTAAAAATTAGCTGTTGCCTAGGTGCCCCTGGTCAGAATCTGTTGACATTTATGTTGTGCAAACAGAATGCAATACCAGCCAGTCAGATGTATATTTAGGGCTCTAAAATGGCCAGTTTTCCAGAGGATAAAGTAATGACTGAGAACATTAATTTACCAGTGGAAATGCTGATGGGACCTGGATATCGTTCAAACCCACTCTGTGGGTGCCCTTGAGGATTCAGCTCTAGAAACATTGTAAAAAGCTGAAAAAACCCCGCACAACAGATTTTTGCTGGGGAGAAGCCATCCTGGTTAAAGGAAGATGCAATGGTGGCTCCCTCAGCTGAGTGTGACATGCTGAAAACCTGTCTGACATGGGTAGTATGGTTTCTCAGAAGGCATCACATTACAGAAACCTTTCATTTTTCCTTTTTGTTGGGGTTGGATGGATAAGCATCCCTATGCAGGAAAACACACTTGGATTTCTCCTAAGCCTTTGACCTTGCACTGCATGACGTTATGATGTTAAATATTTGCGTGATGTGGTGACTGGGTGTGCAGTGGAGGGCTGAAAAATGGACTCACAAGTAGTGTGAGGGTGGGGAAGGGGGAGTCAATGGCTCTTACTGTCATTGATGTCTCCTAGTAATTATAACTACTTTTTGAATCACCTAATATCAACAAGCCAGAAAGTAAGAAGAAGAAAAACCTCACAACTGGTAAAGTTCAGAGGCAACATGAAGATTAGTGATGCTGTAACGATCAAGAAGACCAAATACCATTCTAGGAGGATTGGGATCATCTGGTAGAAAGGTTGCAAGCTGATAAAATGCACTTCAAGTACAACTGAAGGCCAAGTGAGCCATTTGGGAGCAACTTGCAGAAGCTCAGTCTAGAGAGAGAAGCCTCATCTGTGGAAGATGCAGCTCAGAGGAATGGGGAGATGTCACAGATAATCACATCTATATGTTATGGGAAACAGATTGCTTTGTTAAAATATGAATTAAGAGTCATTTTAAAGATGTGGTAAACCAGGTTCTGAAGTGCATGGAGGAACGGATAGGTTTAAATTAGATGAGTGCAGCAGTGTGGAGGGTCTTTCCAGCTCGAGTTCCTTGAAAAGCTGCTTGGATGTGGTCCAGGGAGCAATGCTCTGGGTGTCCCTGCTTGAGCAGGGGTTGGGCCAGATGGACCCAGAGGGCCCTTCCAACCACAACCGTTCTGTGGTTCTGAGTCACTTCACACTTTTTCCATCAGGCTCTGCAGTGACATCAATGCTACAGAATGCTCAGACAGCTGCATTTTTGCATTAGGGCAGGGGTCTTCAGACCTCATGCTTCAAAGCTTCAGCTGCTTGCCTGCAGGCAGTTCTTCTTTCTCTGAAGCAGAGTCTTAAGGAATTCCTTTTCCCTGCTGCACATCTGGCTTAATTTTATTTTTTTAATTATTATTGCTGCAGTCATTATTGAGGCGCCAGTTGTGTCCTCTGGGGTGCCATAGTGATCACCCATGGTCCCCTGTGGTGGAGGCATGGCCTTCTAGCTGGTTGCAGGGCAGCTGTGGTTCATGCAACCACCTCCCTGTGTCAGTCCCCTGCCCTACTGGAGGGTAGCTGACCCCGGGGGCTAACTGCCTTTTGTGGGGTTTCTGAACCAATCACTGCTTGCTTGCTGGTTGCCTAATTGCCTACAAATTACAAAATGCCCAAGTTCCTCCAGCTCAGCCCCGTGCACCCCCTCATTTTTTTTCAGACATGATGACATCTCTCAGCCAGTTCCCACCCTGCCTGCAGCTCCCTGCAAACATAAGGCAGGCAGAAACATGGCAAAGCTGCAACTTGTGCACAGGAGTGCTTCATTCACCTGACTTCTGTGGTTAAGCTGCTGGTTACTCATCAAAGCATCGTCTTGAGAGGTTTGCACTGCAAGGCTCTTTATGAGTGCAAAGAGATCAGCAAGCCCACAGTGGCAAAATGTGACTTTGAGAAGCAAGGGATAAATAATATTTTGCAACGGCTCTAATAGGTCAATTGCATTTCTCTCTCTTTTTTTTTTTTTTTTTCAATTGTTGACTTGATCTTATGCTTTGAACGTGTGCTCGTAAATAACTGTTTAAACACCACTTGGGCTTTCAAGGGGACACTTGACATGCTCATTGTTTTCCACTTGCTTCCCAAGAAATCCTGAGGTGTGTCCATGAGCTCTGCGTTGTGCTCCCACTGCCCCTCACCCCCCTGGGAGCCAGCCTGAGGTGCGAGCTGAAGTGCCAGGCTGTGGCTTCTCACCTCAGGTGTGAATGCTGGCCAGTCTGCGAGCTGACTCCAGGCCATTTTTTCCACAGTCTGCTTTGAAACAGCAAATGTGTGCGTGATGATCTGTGGAAGTGTTACAGAGTACCTCTGTGGCATGTCCTTGAGGTGTAAATGTGTGTTCCCATAGCAACACAAGGAATTAATTTAATGATGTTATTAGGCCCCATTTATATGCACAAACACACACATGAAGGAAAAAGAGAGTTTTGCTCTTCAAGAAGACCCCTATGAGAACCTGATAATGTACATGGATTTCATCATGACCGCAAGACACTGATTTTCACCTTACAGATGCAAACCTAAAAGCTGACAAACAAGAACAAACTCAGCACCACAGCAGCATGGTCCAACACTTCGGCAGCACTGCAGCAGGGATCAGGAAATTGTCACTGGAAAGCTGGAGGAGACCCCATCTCCCCACCCACGGGATACCAGGTAGGAGGCAAAGCCCCACTCACAGGGGTTCACGACAGGGTCCCTTTGCTCTGCAGGAGGATGCTGAGCACTGGGCTCCTCAGTGTTTTGTCTGCTTCATCCCACTGCAGGCGTCTTTTGGACAACCTTTGTCTCTTCAAACAACTCTTCAATCGTGAGTCAGGGTTTCCATAAGACCCAAACCACTTCTTGTTTGTCACCCTCCTGTCTTTCCCAGCTTGTGTTATGCATTGGCCAAGGAAGCCCCAGTTAGAGCCTATCCTCCTCCTGGATGCTAAAGCACTAGTGCTCTGTGCCAAACACCTCATAAGGATCCATTCACTGACACAAAGGGCAACACCACTTACTCTCAGAAATCACCCTCTGGGCAAATTGTTCAGTAATCTCAGATTTAAACTAAGTTGTTCAGGAAACCTTGTGGTGAATTCCCAGTGGGAGTTAAAGGAGCTGCCTTTCGCATCTTTTGTCTTTGTAGCAGCCATCCAAACATGACATTCTTTTTGATGTTTGAAGCGTGATGTGATGAAGCTCCAAGGGTTGAATCCTGCGAGCAGCAGCTTTCAGGCACTGCTGGGTGTGCACGTGCCCCTCACACCCCCTGTGTGACCACAGACGCACCGAGATCAGCCCCAGCATGTTCTTTCGTCTGGCACTGCTGGACGCAAGCAGTATTTTCTTAATTAGTTGCAACAATTAAAACATTTTTTTTTCCCTATAGCTGGCAAGTGATGCAACTGATCTGGCTTCTGTTCATCAGGAACACGCACCTCTATTACATGCCTGAGGATGATCAGAGTGACAGTCTCAACGATGCTCTCACACACTGCACTATTCCCCTCCATTTCTAACTGCTCAAATGCCCTTTTTTAATTCCATGCAGCACAAGAAACCTCTAAAAAATCCTGGAGGTGACCAGCTGGGAGGAGAAGGCAGCTGCTGAACATGGGGAGGGGAATGATGCAGAGGCAACAGGGAAAGATGGGGCTTTTTGCTCCCTGCAGATGCTGGCTTTTCCCCTGGAGTCCCTCTCCAGATGAAGGGCTGCTGCTGGGTTGTGGATGGGCAAACAGAGACGGGGTACAGCTGTTCTTCCCCGTGCTCCTGGATCACCTCCTTCACTCACACCACATAGGTTCTGTACCAGAGGAGCAGTCACGGCCACAGGGGATGCTGGCTTTGGGGTTTTCTCCCCCAAATGATTTCCAGAGGAGCTGGACCAAGCCAGTTGCCTCCCACAGCAATGCCCCAAACCCCAACAAAACTCCTTTCAGCCTGCCCCAGCACTGCTGCACCAGCAGCTCGTGAGAGCCAGGATGCAGGATGCTGAGGCAGAAGAGAAGGGATCATCTTCACCAAAGTGGTTGATTTAAAAAAAAAAAAAAAAAAAGGCTTTATTTTGGTCACTTTCCCAACATGCTGTTGTCTCTTTTATCCTGTCTAAATTGAGATTTAATGCTTGGAATGCATCCACACTCCAAAAATACCCAGATAGGGAGAGAAAAGCAGTGCATGAGTCACCAAAACTCCAAGCTGAAGAATCTGAGAGCGCATTTTAATTATGCATAACAACCACTTAATGCTACCTGCAACGCCTTTAATTACACGGTCATTTATTTTTAGTGCCAAAATGCAACAAAACAGACTTCTGTTTATTTTGGAGCACTGGACTCTGTTAGTGCGTGCAGCACCCAAAAGGGAGATCGAGCTGTAACCATAATGACACCATTCATGATGTTATTGTTCCACAAATGCTGTTAGGCCTCGCAAGGTCAGAGATGGGATGCTGAGCAGAAAAACCAAAGCGATTGCTTTGAAGAATTGCTGTACTGGGAAAGAACAGCAAGACCTGAGTGCCTTGGTGCTCAGAAATGCACTCTGGTCCTCACGCTGATTAATAAGAGACATCGTAAGGGGCAGGGGTGAAACTGCTGAGTATCAGAGAGCTGTTGGCAGGTCATGTCCATTTCCAAAATTCTACTTTTGAACCTGATGGCTTAGCAAATAATCATCTTGTATTAAATATCCCTGTCAAAGCCTTAATGCTGGAACCTGCTGTTCTGATATGGCTAAATATAAGCACTTAAAGGTTATTACTTGCAGGTCTGTGGGGGAAAAAAAAAAAAAGAAAAAAACCATCCATATAGCAATAGGGCAGCTGCATTCAAAAGATGCTGAATAAACTTATTAAGTGCTGATGTGGTGATCTGCTCCCCTCCCTTGGGTTGCTGCAGGTCCATCAGTCACAGTCTGCCCTGGGAAGCCCTGCCCCGTGGTGGGGCTGCCTGGCACCCCCTCGCTGCTTTCAGTGCAAGTTCAGGCCTAAAGTATCCGGGTCTGAAACACATTCATGTGACTGAGACAAATTGGGCTATTGTGGTCCAGTCTCTCACTCCAGTGTGGTTGAAGGAAAGAAAAAAAAAAAAAAAAGCCTCCTCTATGCCTCCTCNAAAAAAAAAAAGAGTGCTCCTGATACTGCGTATTTTCTGCAGTCAGAAGCAGCTGCAGAGGGTTTTTGTGCTCCTGTCACTTTGAGCTATCAGTATAAACTAAGCACCACTGAGGCCTGCTGGTGGCAGGGTTCTGGTCTCTCTGGCAGGGAAATCGTTCCCAGGAACACGTGTGTGGTGTGCAGGTAGTCCCACACAGGCCAAACACAGTGGCTGGACACTTGTTCAGGTGGCAGTCAAATCATCTTCCATCTCAACAAGGTCCAAGACAGAGCATGGAGAAAATGATACACCCACAGCAGGTCTGCGATCCAGAGGAACAGCTATGTGCATCAGTGCAGGGTAGGGGCTGAGCTACTGGAGTGGAGCTCCGCTGAGAAGGACCTGGGTGTTGTAGAGGACAGCAGGCTGGCCATGAGCCAGCAGTGTGCCTTTGTGGCCAGGAAGGCCAATGGGATCTGGGATGCATTAAAAAAGGGCATGGCCAGCAGGTTGAGGGAGGTGGTCTTCCCCCTCTGGTCTGCCCTGGTCAGGCCTCAGCTGGAGCACTGTGTCCAGTTCTGGGCCCCCCTGTACAGAAAAGACAGGGAACTCCTGGAAAGAGTCCAGCAGATGGCAACAAAGATGATAAAGGGCCTGGAGCATCTCCCTTATGAGGAGAGGCTGAGCGACCTGGGCTGTTCAGCCTGGAGAAGACTGAGAGGGGATCTAATCAATGCTTATAAATATCTGACGGGTAGGTGTCAGGTGGATGGGGCCAGGCTCTTTTCAGTGGTGCCCACAGATAGGACAAAGGGCAACGGGCACAGACTGGAACACGGGAAGTTCCGTACGAACATGAAGAAAAACTTCTTTACTTTGAGGATGACACTGGAACAGGCTGCCCAGACAGCTTGTGGAGCCTCCTTCTCTGGAGAGTCTGCTAAATACACGCTGAACAGCTGCAGGCTCCATTGAAATCCATGTAATTGCTAGGATGTACCGATGGCCGGGGGAGCATAGCAGTGACAGAAGTCACACTCTAAGGTATTCTCATTGCCTGCTGGTTGGTGTGGTCTCATCTCTCTCTCTCCCTCCCTTTCATTTTTTAAAAAATGCTACTGAAGAACATAGCTGAGCTCTGTCACTCCCTGCTCTTGGTGGCAGTGGGAAGAGGGAGATGGCTCGGCCCAATGAGCTGCCAAATGCTCCTGCCCTCCATCGGGAGAGCACTTAGGCACATGCTTGTTTGTCAGTGTTTTCAGTGTTGTCACTGACAGGCAGCCCAGAGGAGGCAGCTTGGCAGGAGCCTAATCAAGGCTCTCAGGATCCTAATCAAGGCTAAAGAAAAAGTGTGAGAGCTTATAAAGCTATTTTTTTCCTTTTTTTTTTTTTTTTCCCCCAGCAATGATGCAAGAATTGCCTGGATCAACCAAAGTCATCCATTGAATGACAGATCATCTGGCTCCTGTCCTAGGTGGGATGCAGAACAACTGTGACTTACCTAGTTTGGGTTGTAATTATACTGAAGGACGGACCGTGCCTTCTTTACAGTAGACAGAAATATACGTTGAAGAGCTAGGAAAAAAATAAAGCTCCAAATTTCTTGCTGCCCTACCATGAAAAATTTCAGCATGAAAACCAAATTTTGGCAAAGGTAACCAAAAGCAGGGTTCTGGAAATCATCAGGGAAAGACAGTGGTGGTCATTGCCACCTCTGTTGCCGCTGAGCTGGAAATACAGCCCCATGCCTGGAAGTGTTTCAAAAGCATGCACAATTTCTGGGGTAAATTTCCAAGTAAAATGCCAAGGCACAGGGGCTGCAATGGGTTGAATGCTCTGGTAGTTGCTATGCCTGTGTGCACCATATATGATGGATGATGGTTAAGCTGTCACGGGATAAACACTCTAAATTAGGCACATTTTTGATTCAAAATAAGAGAAAGGTAAACCAAACCACTCAAAATGTAAACCAAATGCAAGTCTGTGCTTTTCTACTGAGTAATCTTATAAAGAAAATGTCATTTCTGTCACTAATTCTTGATGATTCATCCTTAGCCTGGGCTATTTCACGCTGGGTTTTGCTGACATTTCCCACAATGGCCTTTGTCTGGCTCTGGCTAGGTCAACAATGCCTGTATTCCTTGAAACAAAGTGTTAAACTATTGACCAGACAGCATCTTCGTTGTGATTTCTAAGTCACTAGAAGTCAATTTGTCTAAGCAGACTGGCCTTCAGCGATAATAGAACTAACTCAATTTCAGAGAAATATACTCCCTCATTTTCTGAAGTTAACGATTTTCTTCTCAGATCAATGTATGGTTTCTAGAACTCGCTGCTTTGAGAGCAGCTGAAGTTCTTTACTGCCTAAGCAGAAAGTTGTTTCGTGCCTGGTATGACCGAGCCTTGACTCCTTCAACTCTAAAAACTATCATGTCCCTCTAGTGTTACAGTTAAAGGTCAGGTGTGGAAGAAAAAACCCAGAAATTTCTCTTGCACATGCATCCTGGAGTCCCCATCAATTTAAGCACACCAGTCAACAGCAGCACTGCCTGCTTCTGTAGCTGTGTGCCCTGCTCCAACCACCTGAGCCTGAGCCAGAGACCACACTGCTGTCCTCTGTGCCCTGCACCCTCTTGCAGCCCTGGGACCTCAGAGCACCCAACTCCTACATTCCCCTCCAGCACACCCCATGGGGAGGTCACAAGGACAATTACATCCCATTCCCAGCAGAACCAGAGGATATCAGGGAAACATCAATGCCACTCTCTTGTCACGGATGCCTGGTGCAGAAGGTCACGATTTGCAGCACTGTGGGCTGCCATGGGATTTGAGGCAGCAGAGACAGCATCCACAACTCAGCTCAGTTCTGGTCACGCACCACCTAAACAGCATGCCAAAAGTGCATGGCCAGCTGGGAGAGAATAAGATCAGAAGCACAGAACAACCACTGAGGTGTCTGCAAGAGAAACAGCTGGTGGGGCTTGGCCTGTGTCTAACTCCATGCCTACCACAGAGCTCCTGGCCCCTGCAGGTCCCCGAGCAGCACCCAGGGCATGCAGAGCAGGTCTCGCATGTACCTGCACTAGTCCCCTGCCACACACGCAGTCTTTGTGCAGTGGCCATTGAGCTGGGGCTTCCATATGGCCAGAGAAAAGGTAAAATGCTCCTTATTTCACAATGAAATGCTGCTTATTTCGACCAGCATTGCTGCTGTGTGACAACTGTCAGCACGAAAGGCAGCTTTCAGATCGCTGCTTTGTAAGAGTGCACGGATCAGAATCCTTGTTTGATACCAGGAGACTTTATTATTTTTCTAGGTCACTGACAGCCTCTTTGTAACAAGATGTAAGCACTTACACAGATTTATTCTTTTCCATATGCCAAACCACTATCTACAGATGTGGAAACTGATGCAAAGCAAGTTCATCCATCCCTGCAAATCTGGCAGCATCAGCACTGGGAACCAGAGCAAAGATCCTCAAGTCCTAGCCCAGAGCCACCACCGCACCACGCTGTGTTTGGCAGGAATCCCACCTCGATAACACTGGCTTTCAAGCGTCCATGCTGTCCACCAGTACTAAAATAAAATGTTAGCAGAACATCTAAGAGATTACTCATCACATCAATATGTGTGCAACAGTGCAGGATCCGTTTCATCCCTTTCAACGCAGCACTCAGGCTCTGGGCAAAGGCATTTTCCTTCTGTTTCCTACACTGGTTTTCTTCATGTTCTATGTCCATGCCTAGGAATGACGGCTTTGTTGTCTGGCCACCTTGCTCTGCCTGAAGGTGGTTGTTGCAAAGCCATCGTTTTCAGATGTTGAGGTAGGAACCAGGTGGACAACAGAAGTGCACAGCAAGGAATTACCGGAGAGCCTGGGATCCAGCCAGGAACAAAGCCATTTCTTTTACAAAGACCTTTCTTAGGGAAGTGGATGCTGTTGGTTGTGTTTTCTGGAGCACTGAGTAAACAGAAGACAGGATTCACAATATATTCTTTTGATTATTCTTACCCAACATACACTGAAAAATGAAAGCTTTCCCAGTGGGCAAGAGACGTCTACAGCTCAGGAGATTTCTGGTGTCGCTGGAAGGATGCCTGTGGTTAAACAATAACCTCCCTGCTGTTCAAAGCAGAGCTGCTGGACAATGTGGGGAAAATTCCACACGCATGCTGCATTGCACAGTTCTAGCAATGTTTTATAAGCTTTTTACGCTAACATTTTTGGGTTTGATGTTGTTCTCACTGAACTCAAAGCAATATTCCCACTGCGTTCAATGTGGTAAAGACTTGGCCCTGAAAATCAATGATGTCCTTAAAAATGGTTTTTGATCTATGAACCAGAGACAAAGGTACTCTCATACTTTCCCCCTGCCGTCCCTTTTCCATAGCTGAAGCTCTGTGGCAGTCTTTGCAGCTGAAGCAACAGGCAGCCCTTCAGGTTGGTGTCACTTCACATGAAGGATGATCCGCCAGGACTGAACCGCAAGCAACAGCTTTTAAGCCCATCAAAGCGAGTAGCTAACCTCCAAAAAACCCTTGAGGTTATTGTAAGAAGATCTGAAACAGAGCCTGTGGAGCATGTCATGCCAACAGGAATAAGCTACTGTGAAAGAGGAGGAGGAAAGGAGGGAGAGAGGGAGAACGCGAGTGCAAGGAGGTTTGCCAGATGCGTGGGCAAAAGCACAGAGTCAGCAAGGAGGATGGCTGCCATCCTGAAGCTGAGATTCAAAGAACGAGTGCTACAGAGAGCCCATCAGGAGTGTGTTCTATGGCACCGTGAAGTGGGCTAAGAAAAAGGATACAAAACCCTGGGGCCAATTCTTGCCATGGATGAAAGCTGGAGACTTCCTGCTTCCATGTGTGTTTTGAGTCACAAACTGGTCAGCGTCCAAAATGACTCTGAGCCATGTGGGAACGTGCCCTAAAGTCACAGCACTTGGAGAAAGAGCACTGGCAATCTGTTTTTGCCAGCAAAAAGAAAGGAACTGAGAAATAGAGGAACGTGTGCTCAATATGTCCAAATATCAAAGCCTCTTAATTTCTTCATAGGGGTGCTTGCAATTGCTCCATAGCTGGAAGCTGAAAAACATATTGAACTTACAAAAATGCACTTACATTGAGGATAGAAAGGGTGGTTGTTTTTTTTTTTTTTTTTTTTGAGAATTTACAGACTGATCTAATAATTAGCTCGGGCTAAATGGTTCCTTCAAAAAAATTCATACTGTACCCACCACTCTGTACTGTTGACGGTGCTCTGATGAAGTTTTTATTTTTTACAGGAAAACTATCCTCCAACAGAAGATAAAAGCATTAAGCTTCAGGGGATTTTGTGGAATCGCAGAATGGTTTGGGCTGGAAGGGTCCTTAAAGACCATTCAGTTCCAGCCCCCTGCCATGAGCCAGGACACATTGCGTTAGACACAGCAATGCTCAGTCTGAAGTACAGTCATGCAGTTCAAGAAGAATGGCACTTGGGAACATTTCTCATCTTCTGCAGCGCCAGGAAAGGGGACCCACCTCCTGGTACGTGGAGGGTGAACATCTGCTGATGATTTCAGGTGGCAGCATGAGAAAGTGGAGACATCTGCAAAGTCTTTGACGAAGTTACGGGAAAAGAAGAGCTGTTTCACAGTTAGGTCTTCTAGGGCCTCTTCTGAATAACCATTTCTCTTATGAGGATGGTGTGAAGCGTCCCCAAAAGGGTATTTCAGGACTGCACCTGGAGCACTCAGGTCACGCTGCAATTTGAGTCAGTCACAACCTTTGGGAACATGGAAACAGCCTTAACTGTCTTTGTTACCTGCAGCTTCTATTTCTGCCAGACAACATCAATAGCAAAATCACTGAGCCTCTACTGAGGAAAAGGAAAAAATAAACAGAAGGAAAATACATGGGAAATACACTTAGGCATCTAGTTCCAAGTCAACTCAAATCTGCAGTGCAGAAACAACTAAGCAAACTAATGCCTACAGGAAGAATTAGAAAGAAATGCATCCTTGACTGAACTTCCCAGCTTCACATCTACAGCTACGGAGCTGAGAGGGTGAAGGGCAATTCTGTGAACCCTCAGAGCAGGAATGGTGGCCTGGAACCATCATCTCAGAGATGTGGAAAAGGATTTACAGATTCAGCAATGGAGAAGGTGTGTAGAATGAAAGCAGGTGAAAAAGATGTCTGTGAGATGGAAGCTGTAAGAAAAAAAAAAGTAAAGGGCCAGTCTAGGAAACAACTGAACCAATAATGTATTTGTGCTGTCCACAGTATGCTCTACATCCAATATTTAATAAATGAGAGCATGAAGCAAGTGCACAGTGATAATTAAAGCAGACCAAGAGATTCTGTGACCCATTGGGCACACACAGTATTGAACATCTGAAAGCAGGATACGCGAGGTAGATGAGGGGTCGCGTGCCATCTACATGGTTGAGAAGTTCCCCAGTTGAGACCAACTACTTCTGACCGAAGCTGAAGGCAGCTTTGTCTCCAGGCCTTGGGCAGCCCCACGTGCTGGTGTCAGACTGATGTTCCCGCACGTGAGCGAGTGGCTTTGCTCTGCAGGCTGCAGTGAAAACTGACACACTACTCAAAGCCTGTCTTCAAGGGTAAAACACCTCGTGAGTAGAAAGTGTATCATAGCATCACAGAATCGTTAAGGCTGGAAAAGACCCCTGGGATCATCTAGTCCAACCTGCACCTCCCATCACCACCATGCCCACTAATCCATGTCCCTCCGTGTCACATCTCCATGTTTCTTGAACACCGTCAGGGACGATGACTTCACCACCTCCCTGGGCAGCTCGTTTCAGTGCCTGCCTGCTCTTTCTGAGAAGAATTTTTTCTTAACATCCAACCTGAACAACCCCTGGTGCAACTTGAGGCCATTCCCTCTCATCTTACCACCAGTTACCTAGGAAGTGGATGGGTCTGTGGATCCTCTAATGGTATAAACAAATATTACTGGAAAAACCACTTTGTAACATCATAGTGTTGATCTGAAAACCAAGCCAAGGCAGCAGAAGGAGAACATGCTGACAGCAGGCAGAGGGGAACCTGCACTAAGCTTTGTGAATCCCAGGGGAGCCAGGGAGAGCTGATCCCTGGACGAGGCTGCTGGCGTGGGCAGAGAAGCAGCCGCTGCCCACCAGCAATGGAGACATTTTGGTTCAGGGTGCTGCCCACTGGCAAGCTGGTACCAAGCAGCCCAGTCATCCTGCTTGGCGACAGATCACAAGTTGCACGGGCAATGGCAGATAGCCCTAAAGTGCCCTTAATTTGGGGAGGTGTTGATCCAGACGCGTGCCTACCTGTCTCTGCGGTGGCTGAGCCTTGGTGGTAGCCCTGTGGGTACAACAGCCCCCTCCGAGGCCATCGCCCAGGACCAGCTGGAGAGGCTCATTAATGAGAACAACAGAACACTGAGAATGACAAATGTGACCTTTGGAAATTCAAATCAGGCTCAGCACGTGTATCCTCCCAACGCCTGCTGTGACTCCCGCCAGCGTTCATGTGGCTGTTGGGCATGTCTCAGCCACAGGCTCTCTGCTGCTGGCCCAGCCTCCCCCCTGCCCCACACGTCCCTGTGCGTGTTGGACCATGCTCGCATGCTCAGCGGGGCTCCACGGCACAGCATGCTCTGGGCTTTGTAACGCCAACCTGCCCACTTGCCTGACAACGTGAAAGCAAATGATGTGCAGGTGTCCGGGCTCATGTACAGCTCGTCCTCAGCGCCTTTCTGCAGCTCCTAGCAACTAAATTGCAGCCGTCCTCGCTGCTCTCCCTCGTGCAGCCTCGTGTTTGCTCAAATGCACCTCACCAGGGCCGGACCCAGACAAGTCTCACTCTTCCCTTACCTTCCCCTCTTCCTTCTCCCCTTGCCTCACTGAGAGGCACGCTGGCTCTTGCTCAACCCTTGTGTTATGCCTGCTGTAAAGGACTGCTACGTACGGGGAGAGAAGGAAGAGCAGAAGGAAAAATGCCTAAAAACTCACCTGGACCGTGTGGAAAGGGTGTGGGCATTCAGAGGAAAAAGGATCCCCTACCAGACGACAGGACTAACTCCTTAGAGTCCTGCCTCTGTTGGGAGGGGTCCCACCGAGGGGTCCCACTCCTGCTGAGCGATCCCACAAAATGCCCTTCTGAGATGGCAAAAAGGGAAACAGCTCCCAAATGAGCCTTAAGCCCAGCATCATGCTTCACAGCTACAACTCATGAGCGTCCGAGTCTGCTACCCAATTATCCCAACAGGGAACAACCTGGGGAGAGAGCGGCACGGAACACTCGTTGTTGCTGTGGGAGGAGTTACTACAGGACTGCTGGGCTGTGGGGAGTGCTTGTGTGCGATGAGATGGGTTTAAGTTCGATCAAGGGTAGAAAAGTTACCACTTTTCTTCGTTTCTTTGTTTTCTTTCCCTTCCTCCTCGTCTACATTGTATTTCCAGGAAAGTATTGGGAAAATAAATTAATAAAAACTAAACAACTGTCTCATTGACATCGTCTCTGAATACATGAGTAGGAAAACAAGCAAGGCAAGGTATCAGAAATACAGTCTGGACCGAAAAAGTGCATGTACCGCTCTCATAGCACCTTTACCACGTGATTAGAACAACACTGGGTTATGCTTTCACCACAGGAGATTATAACCTGCCCTGCCCAGCACCCCAACAGTGCTGACCTGAGCCCTCCTGCCTTCGGGGCTGCTGATGCTCCAGGCTTTTGGTTGCTGCTGGTGGTGATGTTCTGTTGTATTTTTTTGATCTGCAGAGAATAACGCAAGACAGGCACATTCGTGACAGATGCTTCACAGCCGCTTGGTCAGCCAGCAGCCACGTGCTGGGACAGGTAGGGTTCAGCAGCTGCCATGGGTTGGTGCACGCATGTGCAGTGCCAACAGCTGCTGTGTACCCATTGGTGGGACAGCGCCCTCCGAACTGTGCATGGCCACACTGCTTTCCATTGGGCACCATCATGGGTTTCACACAATTTAGGAACTCTGTTCCCTCAGAGTGTTATTGAGGCAGAAAACCTCAATTGAGGCAGGAAATTACATGTGCGAAGTGACTCATATACACAGGTTTTGAACATATTAGTAAGAGGCACACAAACACCCCCAGGGGAAAGGGTGCCTGCAGTGATTTAGGAACGCTGTTCTGACCGGGAGTGCTTATGGCGAGCACTCACTGGGCTGGTGGCTCACGGGTCTGTCAGCAGCCGAAGGATGCAGGTGAGGCACCGTGCACACCTGTGATCACCGACCCAGTTCTGGGTAAGAAAAAAAGGAGAAGGGAAATAAAGGCGTCTCAATTGACATGGAACACAGAAGAGCAGTGCTCTCTGGAGAACAAGGGTTTTTGAGGGGATGCGGATGTACATTGCATACACCATCCTGTGCGTGGTGCAGCGGGACGAGGACCACAAATGCAACCTCTGCTGCTACTGTAATGCCTAAAAAACACACTGGGCTCTAGCACAGCAGCACAGCTACTCCTTGTAGGGAAACGGCTGATCACGGCATGAGCTGATGACTGAGCACATGGTGGAGGGGCGTGACTGGCCCTCGTGATATGAGCATGATGTCGGTAATGAAGATACATAGCTGATGAAATTGCTAACTATGATGGTAGACGGGAGGTCCACAGCACTAAGCTCCCAGGAGAGGGGAAGCACTTAAAGTACGCAGATGTGGACTTGAAGACTTACTGTACTGATAAGAAGACGGACCTTTATGAGGCATTTTGGTCCTGACCAGCGCTGTTTTGGGGCAATAAGATTTGGGGATTTAGAGCTGAGCATAGAAGAATGGAGGCCAGTGACGAGGCGGAAAGGAGAGCTTAGAAAAGGGAAGAAAGTGGAAGTGTGGAGGCTGGCAACGAAGCAGAGAAAAGAATTTAGAGAAGGAAAGAAAACAGAGAAAAAATTAAAAAATTGAGGAATACAGAGAAAAATAATAGAGAAAAGGGGAAAAACTGAAAAAGTGGAGAAAAATAGAATGGAAAAGGAGAGAAAGAAGAGAGATAATGAAAACAGAAAGAGAGAAAATTGAAAGTTATTTTTGGTTGTTGTCATTAATGTATGACATATGTTGGATTGTATTTATGCCTTACAAGATTCAGTACGATGAAGTTAATGTATTGCTGCCCAGAAGGTTGACATTATAATTTATCTAGAAAACATTAAAGAAAAATTTGAAGTATGGCCTAATAGGGGCCTAGTGAGGTAAACAAAATGGTACGAAATTGTATGGTATGACATTGTGTGCCCACCTGAAGGGGAGGAAATGGGTGGGATGAGCCGTAGGTTACTGATTGTTGTGTAAACTCCTAGAAGGGGGAAACGTCCACGGGCTGCCCAAGAGGGTTCATTGCATGTCTGTCTGAGCCTTATTATCCCATCTCTCTATCCTTCACAGATAAATATATGCAAAACAAATGAATCATAGAATAGTTCAGGTTGGAAGGGACCTTAGAGATCATCTTGTTCCAACCCCCCTGCCATGGGCAAGGACACCTCCCACCAGACCAGGTTGCCCCAAGCCCCATCCAGCCTGGCCTTGAACACTTCCAGGGAGGGGGCATCCACAACTTCTCTGGGCATTTAAATGTTCTCTGGAATTCTTCTCTGGAATTTAAACGTCATATTCAAAGCTTGGTCAGACATGGCAGCAAACAAGCATTTCTCCTCCAGAAATACAGTAACCCTAAAGCGTGCTTCTCATGCCTTTCCTCAGCGCTCTTACACCGATGGCAGCAGGCAGATGAGCAGCTGTAAGGGCTTTCTTCACAACACAGACTTAGGAACTCCAATACGTAACTGCTGAATGCCAATATCTGCAAGGGCTGCAGTGTTAATGCATGATTTCTTTTCACAAATAGTCTGTAACATATTGCACCAGTTTCATGTTTCTTTTAGATCACCACCAAAAGTGACAACTTCAGTCAGATTTGTTAAGTACACACCAGACAGAGCGAGGCAGGTGGGAGCCAAGCACCTTTTATCTTTCCCTTATCAGTCTCCAGGTGATAACTCGGCTTCAAACGATGCCAGCAAATGGAACTCTATACATAATGCAATGCTCGTGCAGCTATTGAAGCTGCACCTTCCAACCGTGCGTGCAGCCACCCAGGGAGCATTGGCAGGGTGAAACCCGCATGGAGAACGAAACATCTTCTGAGGGAAGCTGCTGTTTCATCCTACTGCAAGGAACTCTGAAACATGATGGCTTGACAGGCCACGTGCTTTGGATTTTCTTCCAGTGATGGCTGGAGTCTGCAAGGCCAGCGGAACCTTCCCAGGATCCTGTGCAGAAACCTCAAAAACGCCGCACCAAAATAAGAGCTACCGTAAATGCTATCTCAGCAGTCAGTACAGCGCTCCCACCTTCTCCCCTCTGGAAGCTGCAGCTGCGTGCACGTTACAAGGCCTGTGCTTGAGCGTCCCTGGAAAGGAGCCTGAGTGGGAGAACAAAAAGTCAGCGGGATTTGCACCTGGGAGCAAAACTCGCATGGAGGGGAAAGCACCCATGAAAGCGTGGGGCAGGAATTGCTCCTAAGGGCACAGGCATCAGTATGAATGGGCTCACAGGACGCAGCTTCAGCTTCTGGCACCATGAGACTGTTGGCACAGACATGGCAGAGTTCTAAGCCTGTGACTGTGCTTCCTGAGTCACAAGAAATCACACCAGAAAAGAAACCCAAGTCATTAACTCCATGTGTGCATTTTGGTATTTTATTCCAATGTAGCCTTCAAAAACCATGAAGGGACCATGTCAGCCTTCACAGCCAATACAGCCCCCTTCTTCCGTGTTTATACCTACGTTGCACCTATTTTCTTCAGCTTCTGAAAGGGAAATAGATGCATCTATTGAGAATTTTTAACAAGGTTGAGAACGGAACCTTATTATCACAAGAACAGAATAAAGGAGGCAGACGCTCAGGCAGCATCTCTGGAATCTTTTGTACAACTGAACTTGTGTGGGCACTGAGCATGTTCTCTTTTTAAATTACCTCTTTACATACCTCAGGCAGCAGATCTACTCAGACCAGTGAAAGTCCGTAACTCAGTCAGTGCTAAGCAAGTGTCAAAGCACAGTGTCAAGCAAAGTGTCTTTGTTTGTGGGTCCTATTTTTTTAAGCAAGTCCAGTTAAACAGTTGGCATCCGCGTCTTGAAGTATTCTCAGCAGCTGCACTACACTCTTGGGAGATCACACAAACCAGCAGCTGAAAATCAACGCTCAAGTATTTCATCATACGAAGTACTAAGCACGGCTGAAATCCCTGCTGATAGCTAGTTGCTTTTCTTTGCTTTCAATCTCTTCTAGTAAGAATGAGAAGCAAGCAGCAGTCATCCACACCAACAGGGTCAGGGAGTTGCAGCCGCAGGACTGTCACGGCACAAGTTTAGAAAGGCACCCAGAGGAGTGGCATTGTATTACAGACAACGGGCTGAGGTGTCGCTCACCTTTCAAAATCTCTAAAACCAAATCTCTTTGGTCCTCTTTTGCAGAGCAGTGTTTGAATTGTTGAAGCCTAAATGTATTTTCTCCTAGAGCTCTACAATGACTGCAGCTACTCTATTTCCCAGCAACATCGGCTGTTGAAAAGGGACACGCGCACCTTTCACCTCATCTGGGATTGAGAGGGACACTTTCAAGGACAGCTTTTATGAAATACCGGTATCTATGAGCAACAGAAGTACAAGGAATGTGGCAATCTATAAAGCATCCTTTGAAACAGTTCAAGTGCAGTTAGAAAAGCATGCATGTGCTTTGTAAGGATAAGAACCCCAGCTCCACATTTTTTCCAAAGCAAACATTTATTCTTTCAAAGTATTTTTCATACTGGACAAGAGAGCTCAGTACAGCTTTTTCCTGCAGAGAAAAAACATTGGCAGTTGCAATGAAATATTATCTGAAACGCAATTTCCCTCCTGCATCTCCTAAAATACCTTCATTCCTCTGAAAACAGAACTAATCAATTAACAGAAGAGAACAGACCCAGGAATGTTTTGGTAGCCTGAGGCATCACTGTTAACATACAAATCATTTCCTGAAGTGCACAGAGCGCACGAGAAACTGACGCCTTTTCCCTTGATCCACTGCACCTCTTCTCTTGTTGAGTTACTGACAGAAGTGCTACTTACTGCATGAGAGATGCAAACACATGCAGAATATGTTCGCAGCATGCAGCCAAAAATCTGGAGTAGCTGCCTGTAAGCAATTCACTGTGAACAGAAACGTGCGCTCTGCATCTAGCACATGCAGTTGGCTGACATTCCCAAAATAAGGAGCTATTCGGAGTTATTCCAGAAAATCCTGAAATACGGCCAGTGAAAGCAGGCAGAACAACATTATCCGTCAAGGACGCTGCTGTTGCTGCCAGTGCTCTCCAAGGCAAAGGGTGAGAAAGCGGTGTGGGGAAATTTAGCCTGTAATTACAAATAACAGGGTTTTTAAACTTTATTTTTTGAATCTGAGAAATGTTTTGATCTCAAGGCCAAATCAAACAACCTACTTCAAATACCTGCTCCTCTCCAATTCCTGCCTGGTGCTGGACACGACGTTGAGCCTGGCCTCAACCCACCTGCTGCTTTCTCTCGCACGATCATCCCAGCTGAGCAAGGCTCTAAGCACCACTGACTGACGCTGACTTCTTGGGAGTCTGTCGGCTTGAGCTGAAAGCATCTTACAGGATCACAGATATGGGGATGGAAGGAAACGCCTGTCACACCATACACCAAATTGACAGGATGGTCTTGCACCTCCACCTAAGGTCCCAAGCCCAGAGCTCCCTCACTTACGACGCAGTCAGTGCGTGGGTCACCTCGGAGTCCGACTGGAAGCCCCCAGGAATGATTCACAAGCCATCTTCACCCTGCCTGTAGCACAGATGCTGTAGCTGCTAGCAGTAGCAAGGTTAGTCTTGACACAAATTAGAGCCGTAAGGTTTGTTAGGCTACACGCAAATTTTGGTTTTGACAAGCCACTTTTTTTTTTCCTTTTGTTTAAGAAAGCACCCATTCTGCTGGAAATTGCAAAAAGTAGCAGAAAACACTTGGTTGTAAAAAAGGTTGTTTGCTGTCAAGGAACAGAGAAAGAAAACTATTCTCTTCTGATTCGTATGTACAAATCAACTTCACTAGCAAACATAAGAACACAAGAAATTAATGTGAAAACCTAAAGACGCAATAATTTTCTTCGCTATAAATCACTGCACACTTTTCAGCAACTGTAGGCATTCTGATTATTCACTTAGTCTCTTAAGATGCACTTTTGTCTTTCAGCTGGAGAGCAAATATTAAATCACTTTCTTCCTGTAAATGTGTAACAGCAAACCAGTAAATAGAATTGTTAGATAATAAACTTAAGAAAATAAACTTCTTATTGCAAAATAACAAAACTAGATCTCCTTTGTAACACAATTTTCATGAGCTGTCACTACGTTAGACTTGACACGAGAATCCAGCTTGTAGTTAGAGGTATCTGTTCCGAATGTACTCTCTGTACATGAGGAAGTCATCCTTTCCCAGTGGCTGCATGTTTCCTTTCCCAGCCTGAATGTGTGCCTGAAAAATCTCGATTGACTTCCTATCGGCTCTTGGAGGCTGGACCTCATAAATATTATCTTGAGAAAAGGAGGAGATCGGTATTCTGGAAAAAAAAAACAAAAAACAAAAAAAACCACAGAGAATATTTGGAATTTTAAGTAAAACATTTGCATGGTTACAGATGAGTATTTATTCTCCTAGAAATATATGTATGAGAGCCAATGAAAAGGTAACTTTGCACTCAGTAATCCATTTACCCAGATTGCTATCACCACGGCAGGCCTGGTAAGACCTGCTTTCCAAGTAGGGTAATTAGGTAAGATGTCACTAATCACATTACAGGACACTTTCTGTACTTCCCTCACTCTGCCCTCATTTTTTCATTCTTCCTCAGATCTGCTACGATCAGTAGGCACCCAAGCTGATTTGTGCCACACATTATAGCAGATAACAGGAGAACTTCATTGAACTACCCACTCAGTAGCAATTATGACAAGCAAGTGATTTTATTTTAAACCGACAAAGAGAAAGGATTTATCAGATAAGAAATTTCCATCTAACTCTAAGAAAACAGACAACTTAGTCCTGGCAACAGCGCTCTGTACGCTGGTACAGCTGATATCTTGTGAACCTATCTTTTAAATAGTTTCATACAATACTTTGTAGACTTCAAATAGATTCATACAATATCTCTGAATCCTAATCTTATGAGAAGAAATACATGTAGCTGGAAAGTTTCCAAGACCCTGAGTATGTCAGACCTCTTCCAGGCACTGCTGTGAATCGGACTCGCCCATAGGGCAGCAGCTGGTCTTTCACCTGCAGCTCTTGAGAACCGCCCAGCCAGCAGGTCACAGGAGGTGGTCATCTCCCAGGGGCTCACAAGACCACATCTGGAGCAGCGTGCTCGCTTTAGGGCTCTCCAGTGCAAGGCAGACACTGAAATACTTGGCTGAGTTCAGCAAAGGCCACCAAGGCAATTCGAGAGCCGGGGCACTTGATGCACAAGGAGAAGCTGCAAGCGCTGGGTTTGTTCAGCCTGGAGAACCTTGAGGCAGGCCTTACTGCTGTCTCCAGCTGCCTCACGAGAAGATACAGACTGTACGGAACTAGCCTCTTCTCAGAGTGCACAATAAAAGGACAGAGTTCAAAAAGGGCATGAAAACTGCAATATGGGAAGTTCTGATGAGGTAGAAGGGAACCCTTTTCCATTGTGAGAGCTGTCAAGCGTTGAATGTGTTGCTCAGAGAGGCTGGAGAACCTCGCTCCAGAAGGATACTCGAAACTAAAGTGTACGTTGTCCTGAGCAACCTGATGTGGTCCTCCTCTCAGCAGAGGATTGGATCAGATGACCTCCAGGGTTCTTTCAATTTTTCAGCAGTAACACATGCTCCAAAATCAGCTACAAAGTAGTAACAAAACTATTTATACTCCATATATAATGAATGAACACAAAGTATCTGTGCAGCAAATAATTTCCATTTTAAAGCACTTAGCTATTAGGAAAGCAGTATTCATAAACACACTATGTGCATCTCCCAGCAATATTTTAGTAATTTATTTATAGAACACTCCCAGTGTTTCACCTGTTTGATAGCAGATCAGTTTGGATTCCATAGCAATGACTAATACATTAACATCTGAAGGTAACCTGTGTTAACTTCTCCTTCTGCCAATACTACCTGGTTTAGAAGAAATCCAATTTGAAATGAACTCCAAAGAAAAATTGTCTGACAGAGCTATGAATTACCTAGAACAGTGGATGCAATGCAGCTATAAATCATAAGTGGGAGAAATAAATAATTTCTCAGTTATGAAAAAATGGCATACAAGTTTTGACCAGTTCTCTGAATCATCAGTTTCATATATTTTTAGTTCATATTTCATCTGGAAAAGCTGATTTAACTCTTTAGATAGGGATTAACATACTTTTGATTTATAAATGCTCTCTGTAAACAAAGCTGCCCAAGTGTTCACAGCAACAAAGATTTAAACTCCGCAGACTCGCTTTCTTACCAGCACATACACTGAACACTTTCCTATGTAAAACCTTTTCTTCTATGTTGAACCAAAATCTCACGGGGCCCAACATCCTGACTCGTGAAGCAATCAGTAGCAATGTTCGAGGACAGGTTATCAGAGCAGAACAGGTACCAAACAATCCCTTCTCTGGTATATTCACTGGTTTCAGCAACCAGGATTTAGGAACCAAATGAGGCAAAATTTGGAACTGGAAAATAGTTTCATGGAAAGTGATTTCCATAGATGTTCACTGATTTTTCTAATATGCCTCTGAGACGTATAGAATCCTTTGGGAAAAAGCTCCACTACTCAGTTGTGCCTGATGTGACATTCCTTTAATTTGTGATTATGCACCTTGGTTACTCGTAGCTCTTAGACGGGGAGAAATGGAGAACAGTCATTCTCTATTTGCCTCCTCCACATCACTATTATACAACCAAATGTATTTCATCTCTCCTCATACATTAGTTATTTTCTGATCAACCTCATCATCTTGTCATTCATGGAGAGTTCCAAAGCCTACTACATCCTCTTTGACAACGCAGTGAACAAAACTGCATTTAATACCGCACATTTTCTTTAACTAGCTTTTTCATTTGTCATCTACTACTTCAGCAACTGAAGACAAATTTTCTAAACACATTACATTACTTAATAGCACATTGGAATAATAGCCAGTGGCTGAAAAAGTCAGAATGCTATTGTTAAATATCGCATTAGCATACGCATACATTTTTTGAACTCAGAACTCCTCAGCTAAGAAATTACAGCACCAAGTTTCTGTCAAAGCTGAAAAATTTTCAAAAGTGAACGTCGATCAGTCCAAATGCAATGAAGATTCATACATATTAACACCATTGTCATATTCCATAGAAAGCATGACTCACTATCCGGGTGCTCTTCAAGAAACAAGTTACTTCTGTGTGTATAATGTCCTCTTTTAAAGTGAAAAAATGGGGAACGATGCCTTCAAAGAACTGGAAAATTCAAATGAAGGCAAAGCCCTTCTATAAATGAAATACAGGAATGTTCTTCTAGTTGCACTATGAGCATGAAGTAATGCTTGCAAGGTCAGTATGGAAAAAGCCCCATTCATGCTCAATCAACTGGGAGAGATTTAAGGAAAGTTTCAGTACATGAGCCAACAGGATATCAAACATTCAAAACTACCCAACTTTCATAGTGTAACAGCAACCATTTGATTTCCAGAGGCTATTTTTATTGAAAAATAATAAGGCTTCCTCTGAATTAAAACTTAGTCAAAACTGATAATGCCAGACTAAAAAATATATTCAAATACACATTTGACTTATCTTCCAAATCTCCATCGTGTAGATTTTACGTTTGTGTTGAAGAGTCGAAAAATCAGATTTCTTGCAAGCAATTAGTCCCTATCAAAATATTTCCCTTTCGTACGAAAAGGAGAAAATTTTTTGCTATTTTCGGTTTGTAAGAAAGGAAAAGCTAAAGGTCACCTATTACACCTGGAATTCTTATGATAGCATGGTCTAACTTTATTAAGCAGAAATTCTACCACTTGCTTGAAATGCGGTGTGAAGGGACAAAGAGTAAAAAACATCAAAATCTTTGGTTTTAAACAAGATGGTAATACAATAGAATTAGAATTTATAGAATTAATCTAAATAGAATTTAGAATACATAAATTCATGTTCTCTCTCAGGACTTGGCTGAATGACATAGAGTATTAGTTGTTTAGTTTTGTTATAATTACAGCATCCAAAAAATAATACCACATTTAACTGCAATTGAAGCTTTCTCCAATCCTTTCACCAATTATTATTGTTATCCAATGAAAAGTGCCTTAGAGAATACTGCATTCTTCATCTACCAATCTTCAACTTACTGTCACTTTTGGACAACCACTGGTGAGAGCTAGACATTACACCAAAAACAGTCCTACAAAAGTCCTACTGCATGAGGATGAACAGCCAGAAGACGCAATGTTGTGCTTAACTGTTTTCTTTCAGAGAAGACATCTGTATGTGTCCCCCAGGATCTGCTAGGGGAAGGGGAAGGAGTCATTCAAACAGATGTCTCTCAGATCTGAACTCCAGCAAAGAAGAGTGAAGTGTAGAAAACGACACCTCTAATTCTTTTGTTACTCTCACTGATTGTACACAGGGTTTGTTCTAAGGCAAATTAGCCAATACTGCTCTTCCCAAAAGAAATCAACACATTAGCTGCAGCCCCAAATTTCATGAAGCAAATCATGGAAACATGGTTGTTCCAGACTGAGACCATCCAGTTTTCAGCAACATGTCAAGAGAACCCTTCGACTTACATTGGACTTTAATAGCTATGGGAATGGTTGCAATCTGAGGGCATCTTTTTCTAAATCTTTCACAACAAGTTTAGATTGTATTTAACAACATATCTTACAAGAGAGATTGTAAAATGACTTAGGGCACAATTTGGCTCTTCGCATGCTACACATGTAGTGGTTCCTAACCTTTTAGTAATCCTGTAAAAACTGCAGTGCTTATACCTCACTGAATCCACCCCTTCATCTCCTAAACCATCACCACTGATGTCTTCTTCAATCCTTTCACCATCAATGTGGGGGAATTCTGCTGTAACCTCTTCTTTGCTTCCAAGACTCGGTCTACAACCACGGCTTTCTTGCTCCCTTTCTAAATTCAGGGTGGCCACTGCCAACTTCTTGCTCTTAGTGACACTCCAGTTGGCTGGAAAAATGGCAGTGCTAAAAACAAGCCGCTCCAGCTCGCTCATTTTAAGGATATTCAACTGCACTAAACGACGATGCACATTTCCTTCAAAACAGCAGAACAGAGTATGAGCTGTCCAGTGCCAGCTCACAGCTAGTTTAATTTGGCTCTGCACTCACCATCTATACCATAATCATACTTTTCATCAGTTAGTCCAGCATTCCTATAGGTAACTATGCATTAACATGTCCTGCTTTGCTCCATGTTCTCTGGATAAAATATCACTTTGTTTTTGAGAGGTATCTTAGCAACATTATAGTGCACTGAAAAAGGTAACCACATTGTTTTAAAGTGGAAATGTAATTGCCTGTTCTTTATAATGAAATTACTAAACGCTGATCAAGTTAATCATAAACTTGGTAGGAACTTCTATAATGCAGAGTTGTTTGGACAACTCCACTAGATGCTGCAGTGTTTGTTAAGATAGCTTTTACATGTGCTGTAATTGGAATAAAAATCCTGTGTAAATTGGTGTCAGGGAACTGTTAGGTCACGGCTTGAACTGGTGATTGAGCACCTGGTGAAGGACTGTTGCTGCCCCTGGGAGCACAGGTAAATTGTTTACACCTGTGCTTCCCTGTGACAGGAAGGGGTGAACCCAGGGCGGAGCCACCCTGGGCTCATATAAGGGCCACCACCCAATGGGGAACCTCTTAGGTCTGGGCTGCTTCCTGGACAGGAGTGCTGCATAGCTAGAGATCACTCTTACCAGTTGGGTAAGTCAAAACTTGTGTGGAACTTTTGTTTGTGTCCTGTGTTAAGGCCTATAATGCTTTGCCTAGGATTGCGAAGAATCTCTAAGAAGCACATTTGTTTCTTTGTTCCTATGCTGATGGGATAAAAAGAATTGCATATCAAGAGTAGCAGACCTGCTACTGTAATCTGTATTAGAATTGTTCTTTAAATCACTTGTTTCTGAAACAATATATGTTAAAAAGTAATAACAACATAAATCCTGAGAAGCAATGCCTCTTGCAGGATGAGCTTCCTGAAGTATCTCTTCAGGGGTGAATCATATGAGTTTCTAAGCAGATAAAATTGTGACCCAATTTTTAATACTGCAATTTAGTTCTGTTTACCTATGATTATTACAGCTGAGAAAACAATTTAAAATTTGTTTCTGCTCTTAGAATAGTAGGGAGAGAATAAATGCTCCCCTTCTAAGAGGTGAAGAAGAAAAAAATAAACTACTGATTGCTAGGCATTGTGGCTGATAACTTCTAAAAAACATAACCCCTGCATAATGCTCAGGTCTGTGTTATGGTAGGATTATAAAATGACTGGTTATCCACAGTGTTCTGTTCAGCTGCATACCTAAAATCGAGTTATTTTACCAAACTGCAAACAATGTGCTGTGTTGCATTACCAAAGCATTTGGTCATTCTAGAATTGAAGATGTGACTGAAGAGCTTGCAAAAAGTGAAGTCTTACTGCTTACAATGTATTTTTATTGTTCCTTATTTTAAACCGTATTACAATTCCTGTTGAGGCTTCTTAATTTTATAATTCTGTGGTACTACAGTGGAATATAAGCTAGTAACAAAAATGAAAGCAAGTTACGTGGCTATATGATTATGATAAAATTTACAAGATGCTTGTGATTTTCATGCTTCTGTTCAACAACAAAAGCTTTTATTTCAAGAGTTGAAACTCTTCCAAAGAGTCCACAACTCACTAACATGTTCTCACCAAATCAGTGTTTTGGTTTTTTTGTTTTTTTTGCTAGTAAATTGTGTGAATAATAATATAGGAATTAAGCTTTTCTTTCTATTTTCTTTCCTTCCTGTTTTCTTACTCAATAGAGTGATAATTTATTTTCAGCATCGTTATCGTATTCTTCTAGTTTATAAAACAGTAAAGCGGGTGTTTTCAGAACTGGTGCCAAACACTAGTCCATATGAATTTATATGTAGACGCTTGCAAAGTAGATTGCTTTTCAAAGAACCCAAAGCTTCTGCAGATATTTATATATCTAGTTTAAAGTATTTAAGCTGAAACTCGAGCAAAGGGCATTTGACACTAGCACACTGTGCTAACTTAATGATGTCAGTTACTCAAGAGCAGCTGGTCTGTCTAGTCCACTAGAAAGTGAACAGCAAAACCAAACAATATCGGCTACACTAATCTGATGCATTCTCTACTTATTGATTTCTTCATAAGACAGACATTTCTGAAGCGCTACCGAGTCAAGACAATTCCTAAGACCTGATGAAACTTGGACAAAGTGTATTTCACTGCTAAATGTCAATTTTCCACCTACTTGCTTCAATGTGCTAAAAATACCTTGAAAGAACTGTAGGCTCAGGCATGCCGATTTTAATTAATAGCCCCATATTAAACTGCAAGTGTTCATACAATACTTGTATTATCTAGTCATTTAATTAAAGGCATTTCTCTAACACTAGTCATATAAAAATCAACTCTTTGGATAAGTTCAATACCTTACAATAGAGTCACATTTGTGACTCTACTGCATGTTATTTATGACTTGTCTATCAGATAAAAGATGTTTTCCAGTAAAATGAATCAAAACAATTTCATTCCTCATAGAGGCAGAGAGAAGTCAGTTAAGCAGGGAAGTAAGGTGGTCGACACCCAATTTAACAGACATTTACATCTCCAAGGAAGTGAAGCAATGCTTATTTTAATTAACAGGTATAGCTATCCTATTTCTGAAAGAAACAAAATTAACTGTAGGTAAAACACCCAGCATCTACTTGGACCTTTTGGGGAACCTTAAGGGGGGAGACTAAAGATAAGAACTTTTTCCAATATCGGGGAAACTCTGACAAGTAATTCTGCATCAAGAAAGTTCTCCACTGAAGTGCAGAATATGCATTAAAAAAGGAAAATAAGCCATCTTAATTAGATGTCAGCAGCAACTAGATAAGAGATCTTTGATTTGTGTAAACAAATGATGGAATGTAAACAACTTAACCTACATTCTTATGAATATTCATAAGAATTCCTTAGCTTGTGAACAAATCTTTTTTTTTACTGAAATTTATGGAACTTCCTCTGACATGAAACATACTAGGGTGCAAATCTGAAGCAGAGAGAATGCAAAAAAGCTCTGTGCTGTCAAATTACCAGCTTGCTTAAGGAATCCACAATAACTTGTAATTTTCTTAGTGATTTGACTAATTATGAATCAATTTTGATTTGCATTTGTTTCCACAGCACTGTCAAAAAACTATTTAGGATGTTTAGCATAGGTTTAATGTAAAAAATAAACACACTAAACCTACAGACCCTCTATTCAGTTACTTCTGCCTTTCAATACAAGGACCCCAGCCCCTCCAAGAACTCCCAGGATCTGAACACACAGGAAGATGACAAGCTCAGGAACAGCTGTTTGTTTTGTGCAGTTATAAGGAAGTGATCATGCCACGTTTACTTAGTAAATATATAGATATTAGATGAAAAGATTTTATCTCATCTTCCGAGAAATAGACCTTATGCTAACGGATTCATAAGGAAGTACTGAATGAAGAAAATTGTTCCAAATGGATGTAACAGCTTTTAAAGGTAACTAGGGTAGTAAAACACTCCATAAGAATTACAAAATGTTCTGCTGTATTTTTACTTCAGTATTTTAAAAGAGTGTTTAGATTAAAAATACTCAGTAAAACATTTCATAAGCTCACAGAGATGGAAAACATGGGGTGTTTCACTGCTCACTGAAATTTTAATTTCCTTTGATAAAATAATGAATTTAGTGCATACATACACAGAAACCAACAGCAAAAAATCCCATATACTGCTTGAGCAAAGTTAGCTGATAACTGGCTGCTACTCTCTATCGTCATGTCTGATCAATACAGGGGTGACAAGCAGAATCTAAGTCTTGTTTTAAAATAAAATTACAAATTTAACATGGAGGAAATTTTGAAAACATGAGCTATTATATGACATCTTTTGAAGATGATCCATTTTTCAAAGATTTAAGGAGAACACAGCTCTAGACCATCCTGCAGATATCACTGAATTGTTCTCCTGCTTGAGGTTCTTCAGGGTCAGGTTAGGGTAGTAGATACGGATTAATCAGAGTTGGTGCAATATTTTTGTTATTTTGGATAGGCTACAATGTACAGAGGTGCTGATGACACCTTGTATCCAGATGTATGCAACTAGCTACTCTGTCACAAGAGCATTAAAGCATATCCACACTCTTCTCCTGAAGTGCAACAGTGAATCAAAACACTCAATTCCCAGTTCAGGAGGAAATCAGACTTTTAGCACTCCTAGATGAAGGTAAGAAAGTACATTTGGAAAATGACTGAAAGTGTATTCTTCAACAGTATTATTTATACCACATTGCAGGGAGTACTAGGAAACTAGGTACAGGTGCATCCTGTCACCCAGCAGGAATTATACTGCAGTATTCAACAAAGTCTCTCTTCAGATACATGGTAATACATTGTACTGAAAGAATCACTGTAGTCCTTGTTCAAATGTCCATTTTCTTCTTTACCTGCAGTTTCTAAATATAGGCCAGAAGCTTTTCTCATTATTTCTACAAAACATGTTTGAGTTCATAAATGTGCTAATAATGTGGGCTCTTCAAAATCAACTTGTAACTGTAATGTAAGAAAGCTATTCTTACATTATGAACTTAGCTATTCTAAGTTCAAAACTTAAAACAATTGCCTTAAATGAGATGGTAAAACAAAAAGCATGTATTGAACTGATGTGGTTGATACAACTAGCCATAAGGTGTAAGGTTGTGAACTTTTTACTCTCTAAAATGAATACAAATGAAAGATTTGTGAGAGTATCCCCTTTTGATAAATGAGAAGGGTGGTGAGGCACTGGCACAGCTGCCCAGAGAAGCTGTGGATGCCCCATCCCAGGAAGTGTTCAAGGCTGAGTTGGATGGGCCCTGGACAGCCTGACCCAGTGGGTGGCAGCCCTGCCCATGGCAGGGAGTTGGAATTAGGTGATTTTTGACCTTAAAACCTATGTCATTCTAAGATGTTTCTCAAAGTGCGGAAAGTATAGATGCAGAAATTAACTGTGCAGGAGCAATTCCTATAGGCTATATTCTATCTCACTCATGAGAAACCAAAGTTTTATACTGAGTACTTCATTTCACTAGTAAAGGATGGGGTTTTAATTGTGTTTTTATCCAGAAAGAACTACTGGAGAATGAGCTTTGCCCCTTTTTTTCCTTTTAAAATGCACCTAATACCAATTTAATACAAGTTACAATAATTTTTCAATTTCTTGAAGTACTACTAGAGAAACAAGGAAACATAGAGCCCAAGAAAATACAAGACACGCATCAGCTGAAAACTCCCTCCCCCTCTCTCCCTCTCTCTCTTTCTCTCTCAACCTTATCTAGTGTTTAATATGTTCATGCTACTTTAGGTTAGTATTCTCCAAGGAAACTTCGTGCTCAGAGCACAGACTCAAATATTAGCACGCAGAGAAAGCATTTTTTTTTTTTTCAAAACTGAACAACATGCTTTTAAAGAATGGCTACATTCATGACTTACATTGAAAGAAGGTTCTGTCACCATCCAAACAGTACTTCCAAAAGTTGTTTATATGTAGTCTTTTTCTGCCAGTTCTATCTCTATGATTTCAAGAGGAGGAGGTGACAGGAGGCACAGCTTTGTGTGCTCTATGACTTTTACACTTATGCTATTTAGAAACACATGGAAATTACACTTGGGAAAGGAAAAAGAAGTCTGACTCCACCTAAATGCCACCACAATTATATGCACAGATTCTCTTTAATGTGTTCATTTTGCTGCAGCATAGCATGGGGAGTAATTTACTCTAAGGGGCAAGAAAGGGATGATTATCTCCTACAACTGTCATAAGCATGCTACGAGATTTTGCAGTTACCCAAAAAGAACCACCTTTATGCACAGTAAATATCTTTATTGTTATAAAATGACTTCTTAATAACCATTTCCCTTCAAAACACTCAGAATAGTTCATCTTTAAAAACAATTTTACGGTTTGCCAACCTAACTTACTATTTCATTTCACTGTAAAACTAGATGTGTTCATCTACAAAGTGTAAGCTCATCAATGATGAACCATGCATAATGGTGTTAATCTAAATGAATATAATACAAAATAACTAAGAACTGATATGAGACAGTACTATCTGATACACACCATTAAATCTGTTTCATGTTATCAGATTCAAATGATCTGTCCTGTCACTAGAGGACATTCTTCTGCAGTGATAATCAATCTATAATTGCAGACATTACAATTATATCACAGACATCAATTACATCCTTATTTTGGTATAAATTAAGTGTACCTATTACAACTTCAATATTTCTCATGTTAATGGAAATTCAAAAAAAAATGATCTATTTCATATTGCAGATATCCCTAGAGAGTCATCCTCTTACCATCCTACCACTATTGTCTCCCTTTGTTTGATTTGGCTTCCACACGGATCTTTTGGGATTAAAGTATTCAAGATTGGCAAGAAGTATTTAGAACTTGATTTTCCCTTATAACCTACCTGCCCCTTTGGAGCAAGACATAAAATGTGAAATTTATCTATTGTAACCAATAAACCTTTTTTAAAAAAAGAAATTGCCTCACTAGCTTTTAGCATCACTGAAAAATGCATGAAACCATTACATAACAAAAAGCAGACAAGCAAGAAATCCAAGGAGATGCTTCTGAGGAAAATGCAGACTCAACATACTCTTTTCTTTACTTGAAATGCACTACATACTGATCTAAGCTACCACACATCATCTGACTTCAGTGATACAGAGAAGCACTGAGTGCACAAAACAAAGTGGAAATCCACTCCTTGTGTACGCTACTTTATCTAGCGCAGTGCCCATCCCTCAGAGAAATAAAAATACAAAAACATCCCATTTGACCCCTCAAGACTCCCCAAATGTCTGTTTAAAACAAATATAGGGTGTGTGTAGTTTCCTCTGAATAAACTCAGATAACTGCACACTAAAGACTGAATTGCAATTTTCAGGCTTTTTAAGGAGTGCATGTAACTCAACTAACTTCCTTCAAAAGAATTCACAGCGATAAGAAATTGCCTTTTATACTCAATAGCTCCATCGCTTTGTATAGTAATAACAGCAAATCATGACTGGTTAAGATTGTAGAATGCAAAAATCTTGGCACAACAAAAGCTAAAAACTAAACAACAAAAAATGCTGTGTTGCTAAGTCACAAGGGAAAAGCTGGGACCTGATTCCTCATGCTATGCACTGAATTCTCAAGAAGTTTGGTTCTCTAACAATTTAACATAAATCTCACCAGCTAATCTTTTTTAGGTCTAACAACAAAATTAAAAATAAATAGGTTAAGGGAAAAAAGAATACTTACAAATTTATAACCCTATCCAACTGGTGTTTTGAACAAAATTGCTGGCTGCTCTTGTCTTGCTTATGTTGACTCTGTCCGAGCTGAACAAATCTGTGAAAAACAGTTGATAGGAAAATAAATCAAGTTATTCCCCAGAACTTCATCAAGTGGAAGAAAATGACACAATTTGACTTTAAGTAATGACATAAGTCACAGATTATAATCTACTTCTAGGGTAAAAAGAGGGATTTTTAAAACTTCACAGCAGGTGTATGTAAGAATTCAGCAGCAGCTTTTAGCTTGAAAAAGGTTTGTCTATTAATTGCATTTCATGGGGCAGAAACAGTCTTCTGCTCTTATGAAACAGTCCACTACAGCCATCTTCCTATGTCTTCTTCAGAGCGATCAGTCAATTGGGTAAGTCAACATGGGAGACAGGACTGACTGAAATCTGAAGCTTGAGAGACTAAGACAAATTCAACCTAGTTCATTCAGCTGAAATGGTGTCAGTTCAGCTTGCTTACTTACAAACACAACATTTTTAGAAAATTACCTCATCTCTGATTACTTGCCGAAAGACAACAAAGATGGAAAATTTTGTAGGGTTTTTTCTTGGTAATTAATCAGAAGGAAATGAAGAAAAAAAATGCCTTAAGTCTTAAAAGTCTTAAAAGAAAAATTGGAGTTTCAAATAATGTGTATATATATGTACATCTCACACTTGAACTCAATTTGTTCACTCTTCAACACAAGTGCTACTGAAAATGGAAGTAAATATTGTGATCTTAACAACTCAGTTTTGAGGCAGCAAAGTTTCTTTTTAAATAGTAAGTTCCCTTTAACTTAAATAGTCTTATGCTGTGCTTCAGAAATTCATTTTACTTCATGTTACTTCATCTTAACGGGGGGCAATTAAGAGTGCAAAAGCATTTGCATAGAAGAGTGTTCACAAGACAATGGAATAATGCATTCCTGAAAAGCAGGGTCAGGAATTCAGAATTGTGGGTTAGGTGAGATGATAGGAAGAAATCTTTCCCTCAGAGGGTGGTGAGGCACTGGCAGAGCTGCCCAGAGAAGCTGTGGATGCCCCCTCCCTGGAGGTGCCCAAGGCCAGGTTGGATGGGCCCTAGGCAACTTGATTTAGGGGATGGCAACTCTGCCCATGGCAGGGGGATGGAACTGGATGGGCTTTAAAGTCCCTTCCAACCTAAACCATTCTATGATTCTATACCAAAGGGTAATTGGTAAGTAGGCATCCATCTTTTGGTAATTAAAATAAAGAACTGAAGTTAGAGATATTGGCGAAGTCAAAAACTTTGTGATAATAAGAAACATCTTCCTCAACCTATTTCAAGTGTACTGTTTTCAAATTATACACCACATAATAGCTAGAAATGGGCATTTCAAGGCACAAAAGAGTGCAAGTGAAGTAGCTATCCCTAAAGAAATATTATCAGGAAATACGTTTTTTTTAAATAAAAATAAAATTACTGGTTCTTTTTTTCTTAAAATGTTTAAGAGAATAATTAACTGTCAGGATTAATGAACTAAGCCATCATATATCATCAAATAAGAAAAGATCGAAGTGAAATAGAACTTCCCTCACAAATTAAAGATGCTTCAAATACATGACAGTCATTGCTATTACACACTAGAAAACAAAAACAAATGCACACAAGCTCATTTCAATGCATGCCTCACAGGCATTCACTTTAATATACAGACAGTGCTTCTCTGAGGTGACGTAGCTGAATGTTTTTTCAAATCCCATTAATTCTCTACTCTAAGCAGGTGTTTGAAACACAAGTTTATTAAGCTAATATAATTGATTTGCACTCCTGGTGTCTTGCATAAGCAACTGCTCTCTTGGCAACGGCATTTGCTGTATTAGTTCATCTGTAACTGAAATTATTCTAGTTCAGTTTTGGTGAATAAAATTTCAAAAGGTTCAAAGTCATTTCTGACTCAGGAGAAAGATTTGAACCAGGTTTTCTTTGGCTTCATTGTTATTCTTTAAAATTGAGAAGTAAATATGAGAACAGCTTAAATAAGTTTTTAAAATAACTGTGTCACATAGCCTGTGCCCTATGTGAGGTCAGGAAAACTCAGAAACAGTGCTACGGAGTGCTACAGTGCTATAAAAATTCAGAAACTGATACTACAGAGTCATTGTCTCTCACTGGAGAAGCACACTAGTAATTTGCTCACTGCTCTGTGGGAGGTGGCTGTCCAAGACAGCCGCAGAAGAAGTAACAACTGTCTTACACAGGACGTGAGTCCAAACTAGTCCAAAAGCAGGAGGTTTTTGTAGCTGCTAGGATTTAGTTGGAGGTGATATCTTGATGCTTGCACAGCTCTTACCTCCAACTGCTCACAGTAAGCCAGCAGCTCCCAGGAAGCGCCTGCACATGCTGCACAGCATGCTGCCTCACATTGTAGCAGCTTATGACAAAGTGCAGGAACTGACTGGGAACTTGCTGGACTGCCTGAAGAGCTGTATTCTGTCCTGCAATATGCTTTAGATTATATGCTTTAAATTAGAGTACTTTATTTAAAAAAAAAGAGAGAAAGGTTCAAGTTCAGGGAATTGTTTAAGTGGCAGCATGATGCTGTTCAAAATGAAGTAAGAGCACGTTATTACGCACAGTATGCTTCTTGCTGCTCCTATGTATCTACAAACATGTAAACACAAACACCACGTATATTGGCATGCTGATATTACACTCAACTTTGATAATGGCAACAGTCAAAGTGACTTCTGTCCTCTCCTGAAACCTGTCACCTCAATATCCATGCTGCTACAGTGAGTTACCTGCTTCCTCCAACTATTTTCTCAGCTTTACTGCCCACAGCCTATACCAGATTTAGTAATGGTCTCAATGTCTACCCCACAAAATCCACAATTCTGCATTTCAAGCTCATATGGTCAAGATGTTTCAATACAAAGATTTGATGTTCATCAGAAAAATAAATTTCCTTGAATATCAGAAATGACACAGCTATTTACATTTGAGTAAAACCGCTGAGTAAAACAGTTAACGCAGTTCTCTACAAATTAGGTACTATGTTTAAAAAAAAAGAGAGAAAACTTCTGTTCTTTTGTATGCATGTTTAGAGAAGAGGCTACTCTTCAATTATGATCATTTTGCACTAGTGTAATTCAGTATTTGGGGAAAAAAGCAAAAAAGACAGACTGCATAGCTTAGAACCATGGAGCCACTCTTAATATGGAATTTGTGTATTAATTGCTAGGAATATATTAAGACATATTTCTATCAAAGTTTCTTTCATTTCATTTAAGTTCCAAATTTTGCACTTGGAGACATCAGCACTACTTCCACTGAATTCGGAGTTGAAACAGACATCTGAAAACAGTTCAATTTTAAACAACATGTATCCAAATATGCCTGAAATTAAAATTTTAAACAAATTTTATCAAAAGAAGCCCCTTTGACAAGCTTTATTTAATCAGTCCAAATGATCTTTTAAGTACTACAACTAGAAATTTGTCTCACCTAGCATATATTGTGAGATCATCTTCAGAAGGAACATCTGAAAGATTAACTCCATACACATCTTTGGTGGACTGAACTACATTCTGGAACACAAGAACAAAGATTCAGACTGAGGATACAGTAACAATTTCTGAACACAAGTCTGCTTTCAAGAAAGAAGTTGTTTCCAAATCTGAAAATAGTTTTGTAAGTGCAGGCAAAACCAAACAAGTTTCTCATATATAGTGACCTTAGCTTGTGGAAGCTATATTAAATAAAAATCATTTAGTAAAAATATTCTTCAAGACGCTTGTTCAACAAGAAAGTAAAGGATTCTTGAAAGATAAACATCAGATAAAACAACATATCAGGAATTTATATTTATAGGACATATAAAGATTTATTTTTTAAGTTCTGTGTTGAAAGTTAAGAAAAAGTCATATTAGTTCAGAACTTGCTCCCATACTTTCCTATAATTACCATCTTCAGTGAAATAGAAAACTATTTTTATTTTACAAGTTACATAATCACTCAGTCAGCTTTAATAAGGAGTTAATGCACATGAATACCTCACCGTGTCAGTGTTAAACTCAGGGTGTTACTGATAAGGCACATGTGTCAACTATAAAAATAGATAGCTTTCTTTTAGTTCAAAAAATCCTAAGTCAAAGGAGCTCTTTGGAAAGACGTGTCCTGACTAGTAGAACAAAAGCATTTTATTATTAACTTCTGGGAGATATGAACAGAAAGGAACTAGCAGGTTCTGCACTCCCCATCACCTCCCATGGCTATACAAATTCTTCCCTACTGTACAATTGCTGATGTGAAAAAAAAAAACCACCAAAATTCAAATCCCTGATCAAACATTCAATTCTTCTGGAATAACCACACGTACTCAAAACTTCACTTACAAATATCAAGTCCTTCACACAAACAAATACCACACGCTACTGTTTGTCACCCAAACTTATGGTCCTTCTGAACATTATTACACACAATCCACTTCTACAAATGAGGAAACAGTGAAGCTCAGACTGACACTGGCTAAAGTGCTAGTAAATTGTCAGTTTAGCTAACAGAGGCCTGTAATGGAATGTTTGTAAGCATACGCTTTTAAGTGCATTCTTCATCAAAGTTTCTTCTTTTAAGTCAAGCTTAACTTAAGAAGTATGTCTGAAATACTTGTATGATTTACCAGTTGCAGAAAATAGATGCTTAATTAATCAACTAGGTAAGTTATCATCTTTTCCAGTCACTGTTGCTTTATTTCTTGTTACATTATTTGGTTCAGCCATCAGGCTTTGAAATCCTCCACTAACGTGTTGAACATTTTAACTACATGTCACTGCCAGAAAACTAATTTCAAAAATTTTCTTTAACTGTATCTGATGTTTAACCTAGTAATGGAAAAACAACACTTTCCAAATTAAATGAAGGTTAGCTGGTGAACAGATTAAGAGCCCGCATTTTTTTTCATATGACTCTGCACGCACAATTGCAATGTTATCCTACTATTATCTTCAGCTTTGGAGTAGCAGCACAGGACCAATGTGACAAAATTATAATACTCATTTTTAGAGTTAATTTTATAGTTTTTGGCAATTTAGACCATTTAATTAGGAAACAATTTAAAATGTCACAGATAAAACAGGGTGAAATCTAGTTGGACTGAATATTAGTTAACAGTAATGTCCACCTGAATGAGTAGCATCATTCAAAAGGAAGGGATTTCTAAATGAAAGAGGTGGAGGTCAGGACCTCAGATCCATACTGTGATGTGAGATAAAAGCATGGTAAGGGACAATGATCGGAAGTGCACTATCACTTTGAACTAACACACTAACACAGATATATTTTATACACAGTATTATGGACTACATCTGTCCTGAGCCCCTTTCAAACGCCACAGGTTTCAAACATTGTTTTCTCTTTATAAATGCTGTTTTCCACTTTAAGCAGTGTGAAATGTGTAGTGTAAGTGAAGACTCAGGTGACAGTAAGAATAGCAAAATTTAAAACCAGTTTTGCTAGTAGCTACTGGCGATCTTTTTCTCTTAATTTCTCTGTGCTTCACTTCCATTTGTTCTATAGTATTTACTGCTTATAAAAACTTTTTAAAGGAATTGTGAATTTTAAATTCATGATTTCCTGCAAACCACAGTGATTTCTTACCTCTGTGATTTTTGTGTTATCTCCTGTGTCAGTCACTTTTACTGGAGTAGAACGTTGAGAAACAGCACCTTCATCTTCTTTGTCTGTCCCAGAATCATCCTCAGAACTGCTTGACACTGCCTCCTCACTTGGGGGTGGAGGAGCACTAGCAGCAGTTTTACGCTGCAGTACAGTTTCTTCTCGGTTACTTTTGTTCCTATAAAAGGTAGAGTGTATTTATGAAATCAATCAAGAGGACATTAATAGCAAGAGCCCAAAGAGGATCATAATGAATTTTGGTATACTCAGTATTCTGGAGAAGCTTTTTATGAAGAAGTTATCTAGACAGGGATAATTCACTATTTCCCTTTCTCTGCGGAGCTGGTCAACAACCAGTAGAATCTATCGAAAGGCTTCCAGTACAAGGGAGGAATCAAACAGGAGGGCATTGTGCTGCATAATTCTGACCTATTATGAAACAAATATAATGCTGGTACCATGATCTGATTAGGACTTTTAGGCACATATCTCGCATGTCATGAAAAAGGGACAATTCCACTGCTAAGTGCTATGAATCTACTGTCAGTATTATCACACTAAAAAAAAAGGTTGTGACCTAAGAAAGGTGATGATACCACCCCGTTATACAGTTTTTTAAATTGTGAAATAGCCTCTAGAGGGGAAAAAAAAAGTCTTAAATGAGTAACTTCTGACTAACACTCAAATCCAGCAGATCATTACTCAAATAGAAAAGATTAAACAAGCCTGAATAAAGAATTCCCAGCATTAAAAAAAATATCTAAAATTAGGTTTTCAAAGCAAACATTTCTACAGTACACCACCAATTTTTTTTTATTTCCCATTTAACAGAGAATACACTACACACACACATACACAGTGTTTATATATTTGCATTACAACTTCACTCTTATTCAATAAGAACAAAATTTGATGTTTCTAACTTACCCCAGCACTGATTTTCCTGTTTCATCAGGTTTACGAACAGTAAATGGACTTGGATCAATCCCCATATTCTTAGGCATAAAATCCCTGGCAAAAGAGAAAATAAAAACTCACCATAAGCAAAGTTCAAAACAAAAAAATAAAATTTTCTCAAAGAACCAAATGTAACATCTACCTTTGAATTAAAAAACGTGCATGAAAAAGATTATTGTCATTACAAGACACGTAAATATAAAACCCCTAGGTATTAAAAAAGTTTTTCAATGGCATTATTTAGTCTCATGAAACAGCTGCAAACATTACCACTTGCCAAAGAGGCTAGAGCAATGGCATATTCCTGTACAGAAGAAGTCCTGTGACTCACATACACTGTTTTCAAAATGCTGCCAACACTCAAATTGGGTCAAAAAGCTACATGAAACATAATCTGCCTGGAAGTCATTAACAAAAGCATGATTAAGATTATGCTTAGAATATCCATCTGGTTGCTGCCAACAAAAAAAATTATCAGGCCAGCTCTGAGAACCTCATGAACTGAAAAAAGCAATTGTAAAGTGCAAGCAGAACAACTACAAACCAGTCACTGTGGAGGTAGCCTCCATGATCTAACGAGTCTAAAGAGAAAAGCCCATTTCTCAGCCTACAAATGCCTAAACATTAGACGCTTCATAGTGGGAAATAATTTTAAGTGCTTTCTTAACAGAATATTTGAGCACTGCTTTTCCATTTTAGCATTACAATTTTATTTCTAGAATTTTGCTAAATTTGAAGCTTCAAAAAGAAAAAACCTAACATGTTGCCCAGGTTTAAGCAAATTAATCAAATGCATATTTATTTCAAACCAGATCAACTTCCAGTTCAGCGTTTATAGTCCCAAAACAAGCTAAATATACCGTGTAGAATTGGTCATTGCTAAGCAGAAGGTCTCATCAAAGCTGCTCAACTCATATGGCCGAAAAAACTCATTATGGATATCAATTTCCTCTTCATACTTGTGGAACTTCTTCACTGTCAACTTGCGTCTGTTTTCAGCACATGTCACTAGGGAAAAGAGAAAAAAATAATCTTTTTACTAACCATTACTGACTCTGCAAAAGTCTAAACAAGCAGTAGTCTGATTACCTACCCACTCTACTTGACATTTTTCTACAGCCATGTTCTGTCCAGGACAAGAAAATATGATATAAAAGAGATGCAAAGCACATCTTTAATAAACACACGTTGTCAACAACCATAATTTGATTTCTCTTCATGACAACAATTCCTAATAGAATATCCTCCACGGTATCCCAGAGAAATAAGACATACTAGCTATAACCTATCTGCAACAGAAATGTTATCACCAATTCAGACTATAAATATATTTTAATAAGAAAGGGAAAAAGAACAATTATGTGTGTCCTGACACATAAACAGATGGAGGTCAGGTTCTGGCCATATCTTTGTATCACTTAATTCTTCAACTCTAGAGTTAGATATCTCTTGCATCCTGCATCCTACTGTTGAAAAAAATCATTGTTTATTGGGAAAAAAAAGTATACAGATTTTTTAAAATTTTATTTATTTATTTTAAGATTTGGGATCTAAAAGAGTTAAAAAGCATTAGTGACTAAAACTTCATTAAGATATTCTGTAAGGCAAGGAGCAAATACAGTTCCTACCTTCATCAAAAGGAAGGGGCAAATGCTTTAGCACACCTGTAGTCCACCAGCAAGTATAGCTGTACAGGAAATACAGACACAATTGATGCAGATTTGATATTGCATCCACTCTAACATTTGCACACAACAGTTACCCCACCACACAGAGTCACACTGGTAAACATTTCATAAATCAAGTGTGGGAGGAAGTAAAGAATTATCCTCAGATGGCTGAAGTACTGTGTCAGGTCATGCTAGCAAGCTATTTTTAGCTTTCCTGCAGACATACCCAGTCTTGCTGCTTCCATAAATGTAAGTAACATAACGAAAGCAAGCCTCTTTTTCTGTCTTCACTATCCTTTCATGTGAATCACAAATTACTTAAAAGTAATATGAGAAACTCATGAAATCTCTTCTTTCCAATGCAGAGGCAAATACAATACAGAAAAGCAGAGATAGTCAGAAGCACTTTCAGTGACAGGAAACAAAATCTTTATTCTCATTCTATATCCTTGTTTTAATTGAGTTTTCATTATTTCCTTTGCTACTCTACCCAAGGAATCTAATAGAGAGGCAGGAAGAAGTTATCTGAAGACTTTGCAATTCAGTTCAGTAGAAACAAACAGAAACTACTTGGAAGAGGGTTTTGGGTTTTTTTTCCTATCTGCTTTTTACGTAGAGGTATCATTTTGTTCAGCTGAATTCATTGACATACAATAATGTCCAGAACCAGCTGCATGTTTCACAAGTCTGAACTAGCACTCAGTTATATGGCTAATATGAGCTAGCCTCAACAGAAGGAGAAAAGAATTGAAATTTAGAAACAGTCCCATTGCATGCTGGCTGCCACAACCGGTTAATGGAATAAGCATCCAACAGGGACTGTACACACTGTTTAAACACTTGGACTGTTCCCCAGACAAAAATCAAAATGCAGATATTCACATCTACCATTTGTGATACTCACAGAATGAATAGAAATATAAAAAAAAAAAAAGCAATAAAATTCATCATACAGATGTAGTAACAAATCTAGTACTATCTTTATTATTAAAATGGAAAAATATTTTTAGATACAGTATTTACAGTCCCTAATGAAACCATTTCATATGCCAAAGCAATCACTCTAAAAATTACTTTATAATTTTTAGGCTTTAGCTCTATTATTTCTGTATACTATTGTGCAACTACAATGGGATGCAAATGAAGGGAAAAACAAAGTCTTCAAAATAGGCCAGACATGGCTAAAAGGAAGGTAAAAAATTATGAGCTTCTTGGCAAGCACAGCTGCAGACTAAGTGCACTACACATTAATATAATCAAATATATATTTTTACTGATAAAAATACCAAGTGCCACACTGACTTCATAAATCTAACCATCACAAAGACACCTATATACAGTTTAATAGAACATTGATAACAGACTTCAGCAAAATTGTGAAGTATTTCACACTGCAGGACAATTTCATACAAAATGAAACTTCTTTTTTTCAATACAACGAGAAAATAGCAAAGCAAATCCTTCAAAACATTGATGTCCAACACTTTTGGTAATCTCTTGAAGAAGATTATGTTCTTTTATTTTTTCCAAGTGTTTAGAGCTTTAAAAAACAGTAGTTATTTGAAAAAGAAAAAAAAAATAAGGAAGTTTTTAACAGGCTGATTAAGTTATTTGGTTAGTAGTATGCATCTTTAAAATTTATTAGAGCAATAACCAAAAAAAAAACCAGGAACATCAAAATACCTTCGCCTGGTCTGTGGCAGACCAAGGGTGTTCTTGTGATGCAAATAGAAATCAGCAGGAAGTTCCCAGAGATGAGGCTTTCCTTCCATAGGCTTGAATACTCCCAGAAAGAGATTGATAGAGTCTTGCCTGTCTGCATCTGTTAGACAAGAGGTATGCTTAATGACACGCAGAGCTATAGCCCATCCAAGCATCTGGCTGCTTGTTAGACTTTCTCCTTGCACACCAAGCATGTATGTCCTCAGACTCCTATAGGGATCTCTGGGCTTCAAACAACAACACTTCCTTTAGACTTCACTTTCTGCCACAGTGCATGTGCAGCTAGTTCCAGCGCTGCCTCTTTCCTTGGCTTCTCTCAGAAAGAAGAGGCAGAAACTCTGCCTACAGCCTTGGCAGAAGTAAGATCTCACTACAACTCAAACTCCCACCTGTTTAGCATGTATGCACAAAGCATGTGAATGTATTTATGAATGTGTCAGGGAATCCGACCCATCATGATGCATATACTGCACACCAAACATTCAGAAACAGAAGGGGGAGTTCATGAAACCAAACGATAACCAAAACAATGCGCAAATTTCCCTCAGCACACACAAATTATGAATTCTTTGGGTTTTTTGAGCCAAAACCTAGTGAAACGATCAAACATAAACACTTCTTAAAAATTTGAACATTTTTTCTTATAGACTGAAATAATCAGATGGATTTATCTTGCCACATTCTAAGCTTCATCAAACAAAACAAGGCAAGCGATAAAATCCAGTAGTTACATACCACTATAGATGAAGCATGGCAAAAAAATGATGTTCATCTACATCTTGAAATCTCTCTTGCTACCAAACTGCATATGGGATGAGCTATAACAGATATGAGGAATGGCTGGGTTTGGGGAGAGTGAACAGCAATGAAGACAGCTTTGGAAGCAGATGTGTAGTGGTAGAGGATGGCTTACATAAAAAATATCTTCAGATGTAAGGGAATATGTGGAGAACTGAGCTCTACCTACACCCTGATGAATTAGCATGTGGAAAGCTCTTGTCTCCATTCTTGTTCGCACTTCAGTAATTATCAGACATGCAATAGTCCAGACCAGAGGCACTTGGACAGCATTACTCCTTCAGCTCTCTCCGTGTTTCAGAAACAATATTTAGAGAGATCGGTGTCCCTTTAGCAACACACTGCATCAAACAAACTGAAATCTCAGTATACCAAAAAGCAGATAAAACAACAGGCAGAATCCACAAAGCAGTGGTATGACAGCAAGGACAAAGTTGGTCCACCAAAGTTTCAGTCAATACCTCCTTTCCCCTAGAATTCCAACAACTCTTCCCTCTGCACAACGTATAGTGTTTTTACAGGGAATGAGACACACAAGGAGATGATAAATGAAGTGCTATATAGAAATCTGGTGACAAGGTTATAGAAAGGTAAGGAAGTTTGTGTGTGCATGTGGAGGTCAATATCTGGATGTAGTATCTTATGTGTAAAGCAGTCACGTGGTGAAACAGGGCAAGCCACCAGGAAAAGGGAAAGAAAGTGGAAATCATGATGTTGCTTGGCTCTCCTCCCTACTTAGTGGAACTTACATCTGGAATTTGGCTTTTTCTTCTTTTTCTCTCCACTCACACTCCTTCCAGATACTTCTATTGTCCCTTCAGAGCACTTTTTCAAAAGGATATTTTATCTTCTTTCTTGCTGCTCACCTTCTTTACTTTCTTAAGATCAACTTACAAATGCTAACTCTTTTACACACTGATACTCAAAGCATACATCAGTCCTCATGGCTTTCAGGACAGGTTATTTCTGGAAAGTAGTGTCACTGTTTAACCAAACATGACAAGGTTTTGGTAGCAGGGGACCCACAGGGATGGCCTTTGTGAGCAGAGTCCAGTAGCTGCCCCACATCAGAGCAGAGCCAGCTCCAGCTGCTCCAAAAGGGACCCAACGCTGCCAGAGCTGAGCCATGGGCGATGCTGAGTGTGCTCTGGGAGAGAGGACTGAAGGAAGGGAGACACTGCCTAGGAGAGAGGAGTGAGAAATGTGAGAGGAACAGCCCTGCAGGCACCAAGGTCAATGCAGAAGGAGGGGAGGAGGTGCTCCAGGCCTGGAGCAGAAGTTCCCTGCAGCCCACGGGTACCGCAGAGAGCAGATCTCTGTATGTGTAGCCACAGAGAAGCCCATGGTGCAGCAGTGGATGTGGCCTGGAGGAGGCTGCAGACCACGGAGAGGCCCCAGGAGCAGCCCTGGGCTTGAGCTGCAGCCATGGAGAGGAGCCTGCGGTGGGGCAGGAGGTCTTGGGGAGCTGCCAGGACCTGTGCTGGAGCAGTCCATGCTTGAAGCAATGGGCCTCATGATATGGATCCATGTCAGGACAGTGCTTGGAGAGCTGCAGCCTGTGGGAAGCCCATGGAGGATCAGTTCAGGACAGCTTCCCATGGGAGGGACCCCACATGGAGCAGGGGTAGAGAATGACCATGGAGGAGGGGCAGAGACAAAGCATTACGCACATCCCCCATTCCCCAGTGCTGCTTGGGGGAGAAGGTAAAAGAAAGCAGATAGGGGGAAGGTGTTTTTAGTTTGCTTTTAGTTCTCACACTCCACTGTTACAAATTAGCAATAAATTAAATAAATCTTTCCTATGCTGTGTCTGTTTTGCCTGGGATGGCAACGGGTGAGCAAACTCCTTGCCCTTATCTCACCTCATAAGCTTTTTCATCTTACTTTTCTTCGCCCTGTTCTGTTGAGGGGGAGTGAGACAGTGGCTGTGCGGTGCTTGGCACCACTGCATCAAGATATAAGAAGAGAATGAGGAAGGATAGGAACAATGCAAGAAAGCAATAGAAAAACCTTACTAAAAACATCTTAAGGGAAAAAAAAAAATTGTTCGGGACACCAAATACTAAAAACACAGAACAAGTCACAAGCAATAACATATATTCTTCTTCCTATATGTATGTTATATATAAATACAACTATATGTATAAGCTATAAATAAGTTATTTATATAGTGGTTTAAAGAAAGTGCTAAATAAAATCCAGGAAAGCTGTCTACTTCATGCATAAAAGCTGGAGGAACCCAAAAGGAAAAATAAATTAACAAGAGCAAATAGGTTAAAATTGGTGGGATATGGAGATGCTAAAAGGCAGAGAGAAACTTCCTTTGTTCATTTACCATTGTTTCACCTGCCAGGAACAGAAGGTATTCTGAAATTGTTAACTAAATCAGAGCAAAACAACATAATTCAATTAACAAACTGTGTCACTACTTATATGACAGATGCTAAAATGAAATAAAACAAAATGAAATTTGTTCTGTGAAAAAACAGCTTGAATTTAAATCCACACCAACTGAATTAACCAATTAATTGTCTGAAACGTTCTACGGCAACAGTTCATTAAAGCATTCTTACCTTTCCTCCATAGCAAAAAATGACTGCTGTTAAATGCTACACTGCAAAAGGACATAAACTCTCTTTTGCATTTATTGTTTCAGCTGTGTTTTAAATTCTGTCGTGTTTTAAATTCAATAGAAATATAGGACATTTATCAGAAAATGCCGTTCGCCTGTTTTACTTTTCAACACAATTTCAATGTAGGTATTAAAACCATTAAAACCATTAAAAATGTTCTCTGCATGAGTCGTCAGGCAAGCACAAATGCATATGTGAACATGGCTTGGGAAGCAGATAGTTAACTTGAAAGGAGATACTCTATCCACTCCCCATTGTCTTACTTCAAGGTTTGAACAATTTTATGATTTAATTTTGAACAAAAATGAGAGCTTCTTGTCTTTGAAACATTGGCTAGAGAAAAGGAGGATACTGAACTTTCCAGATCAATTTTCTTATCTAGATGGAAAACCTCTTTTCTCAAAAATAAATAAATAAGAATGTGTCAATGCACTGCAGAACACAGACAAAAGAGCAAATAGGTTTTCTTACTCAACAGTTAGCATTGAATGTTATAATTATGTACAAGCAAGTAGAATGAGTGCACCGATTTTTCAAAAGATACTGCAATGTACGTGTACACTAGCACATTTTAAGACCATTTGAGAAAACAGGAACTGAAGGGGCCATTTAATTGAATTAGACAAAAATAATCTACTGCTCTCAATCTGAATTTGCAAGTGCACCACATGACAAATTACTAAATCATGAGATTCAACACGATTGGGACTACAACATCCCATGACTAAAAGGGTATAGTCATTAAGTTTATTTTCATACAACACTAAAATGTAGTTTACTATGTCCAGCCCTGTCTGCGGATAAACAGATTACTCCAGATTCCAGAAGCTTATTATACATGCTGCAACTCCAGCACTGGTCTGCAATGTCACATTATTTTCTAAAAGGCATAAAAGCTAGTATTCCAAACAACACTTTCCTATTTCCTACTTTTTCAATTGCAAATGAAAGAAAAATGTGAGACTATAACTAATCAGAATGCCTGCCAGAGCTGTTCTTGAAGGAGCATCTACTTCTGAGCGGAATGACATTCTTATTTCTGGTACAACTTCTTTGTTTACAGCCAAGGTAATTCCAACAGCTGAATTTCCAAACTACGCTACACCTTCTACTTTTCTCAAATGCTAGATTTAAAACATTCATGGAAAAAAAGGTCAGAATTTTTGCCTAAACCTGTAAGATTTTTTCAAGTTACCATAAAATCAAGTGTCCCGTATTTTCAGAAGGAAAACTTGGTTTTCTTTTATGTTTCAGTTATTAACATTTTTTACTTTTTCACTTTTTTAATTCTTTACTCTTCTATTACATAGGCAACATGTTACAAATTTATTGATACAAAAAATCTACAGGAAAGCTATGCCACCTATCAAGAACTAGGGTCAAACCACATTCAAAGTTATCTTTCTTACAAGCCCAAGTCTTATCTACTGCATTAGTATCTCCAAGCAGATCACTTAACCACCACGCTTTATTTTTTCTCATCTGTGCAACTTAATTAGTAGTGATTATCCTCAGAGCCTTGAGGTCAACAGAGGAACCCATTTTCTTAAAAAGTGCAAATTATCACTTTTTTTTTTTATGATAAACAAACAAAGCAAGAGTGGCTAAGTGGTTTATCTAGGAGGCACCATTAGCAGACCGTTTGTAATCTTGTTCTGAATCTGATATGCTGTATGACTTCAAGCCAATCACTAACATTTTCTGTGCCTGTTACTACTGGTAAATAATATTAATAAGCATCATAAAGAAGTTTCTCACATCAGAAACAAAAGGAAGTGCTGGCTCACAAACAGGAGAGCCCTCAGAGTTTTATTGTTATTTTAAAAGGTACGTGATGAATAATGAGAGCAGAATAGCAAATCAGAATCTTGTTCTAAATCTCAGAAACCTCTGCTTTCTTAGGTAGCTTTAATAACAAAAAGATTTCTCTTAGTTTGTCACTGTAACAGACTTGGAGATGCCGCTTGAACAGGAACAGGCAGTGCTGACAGTGAACCTTTAAATTTCCCTGAAACAATTCTTTTTAAGTTTCATATTAAAATGCAATAATTATAATATAATGCTATGTTTCAACAGTATCATCTTCAAACACAAGGAATGCATAAAACATCAAAAATATTTGGCTCAAATGAGATCAAATACAAAAAAAAAAGTAAATAGGTGAAAGCATGCAGCAACTTTATGAAAGTTTCAGTTTTCCTACTGACTTCAATAAAGACTAAAATGTTTGTGTACTCAGCTACAAGTTTGCCCAAAGATGACTTAAAAGAAAGTGCTTAAATCTACCTGAGAAAGCATTACTGTAGTATCTTGAGAGTGTTTGCATAATGTCTTTGGAATGCTGAGTCCATGGGGCTATCTTTCGATAGGTTTTTACTCTGTGGACAAGCTGAGAACCTCCATATTGCAAAGAAAGTGTATCTCCATGATCTTCATATAATTCTTCAAATAATCTGAAGGAAAAGTAAAACATGACATCTGTCAAACTGCTGAAAAGAACTTCCAAGAAATAACCTCTTTAAGAAAAGAGTGCAAAATTCAAAATTACATTTAGAAGTAAAAGCATGCCAGAACATTTTAGATACCTTTGCACATTCAATTGCTTTCTGCATAACATGCAATACATTTTCTTCTTCTAAGTACTTCTTCCAGTTTACAAAAACAAGTATCTCATTAAAAAATGTTATTAACTTGTTAACACTGAAATTTAAAGCTATGTCTGTATTCTTTATTCAGATAAATGTGTGAAAATTATATTTAGTTATAATAATTAGTAAGTAGGATTAGAGTAAGATTTTCACCAATTCATAATATATCAGAATGCATTCACACTATAGAATACGCACTTCTGCAGATTCAAGGAGAAAATTAACACATCCTATTAGTCCATAGGGAGAAAACAAACAGTACACCATCATAAACTAAGGTATTTTAAATATGCTAAATGGGACATAACATGCCAATGTCTCCAGGTTAGGTTTTCTGTTAAGTTCACTGGGAATTAACATAAATTTTCAAAATCTATAATGGCTCAAAGGTATAAACTGAAAGAACATGACTGTAAGACATGTGAAGGGCAGTCAGATGCAATTTGCCAGAGCTGAAAAAGCACAAGGTAAGAGGGCAGAAAGAGTCAGCTGCTAAGCTGAACATGGAGAATGGCCTAAAACCAACACAGTTCTCAAGAATCAAGAAGTTGCTAGCAGACTCCAAACTCACAGCAGTCCAAGTTAGAAAAAACATCAAGAAATAGCCCTAGCAATGACAAAACCAAGACAATCATCTCAGAAAATAAGGCTATCCTAAGGAGATGACACCCCATCAAAGATAACAGATGTTCTCATACAGATGTTCACAGCTCATGATGCCATGGAGGAAAAAATCCTGTTTGTTTCTTTGTTTTGGGTATGTCAGTTTCTTTTAAAACAAGAATGACAGGAATCCTGGTCAGCTAAATGCTAAAGAATTCCACAGGTTCAAGGCAAAAACTAACAGGAAAAAGGATGATACCTCTCAGAAATTTCCCAGTCAGCCATGGGAGACTGATGCACTGAGTTGCAATGACTTTGTAATAATGATTCACAGAAAGCAAACAACTTGAAGTTCATTGAGGATGTTGATCTGCTTGGTTTGGAATTAAATTAACCTTCCATAGCCTCAAACTATTAAGCCTGCAGATAAACAAAGACTAGTCTTCTGTAGAGAGAAAGGTAGTAAAGTGTATACAATAAAATAAGCAACAAACGTACAAATTATCTAGGAAACCTCTTAGATGGGACAACTGCTACACTAAAGGGATTGCAAAGAAATGTAGCTTGCAGAAACGGTCCTGTTCAATGAAATCATTAAGATTAACCCTGTTGGACATGGTTAGACTGTTCAAGCTACGTATTTTCTTCATCTTGAAGGACGAAGAACCCAAACAAACCCAATTAACCCAAATAAACTAACCCGAATAAAATGCTAACCTCAGAAATCAAGTTCAACAGAGATTCTGGATTGTAGTCAGCAAGACCATATGAAAAAAATCAAAATTAGCGTGGTGGACAATCAAAGACTGCAATGAAAAAAATGGCTATAGTTTTCCAGACAAATTATCTTGATTAAAGATGACAGTGTGCTAAAGATTACTCTGTCTGGCCAGTTAGAAGAGTGTAAATGAAGCAGGAGAGTATGTAGGAAGCAGATAGTTGATATGGGAACAAGAATGCAGCAAGTCAAAGACTTAACAATGGAGACATGGTACTGCACATGCTTCTCTTCAATTTTATTGCATTACGAAAAGAATTTTGTAGTAATTCTGAATATGGTAGCTCAGGAAAAAAGTCTTTTCACAGATGACAAGAAGTTCCAGAGAGGTATACATCTCATGCTATGGAAAAACAAACCATAAGTCAAACAGACTAAAAGCTACATTTCAGACAGATAATGAAAAACAAGGTTATCAGGAAAATCAGAGAGGAAGCAACTATCAAATCTTACTAATTATTATGTAAGAGATGGAAATATGGGTGTCTGGGAAGTGGAGAGGTAGCAGGAGGAAGAGAAGACAGCAAACATGAGACGATTAGTAGGAAGCAAAAGAGGAAATTTTGGATTCCAAAATAGGTGTGGGAAGGAAAAAGGTAGTAAGGCCTAAGGAAAGACTGTAAAATGCAACCTGAGCCAATGAAGTAAACAGTAGCTATAGAGGACACCATACACAGATGGTATCTGTCCATCTCCTGATTCCCTCTGGTTAGAAATTAACAGCTCCAATTGTCGAGTACCCAGGGGGCTGCAGAGGAACTGGTATTTGCAGCAGCAGTTGCTTGTTCCCAGAGGTAAAGATGCAGCACCCAGCAGCTGGGACATGGAGGACGAGAGGCATTGTCAAGGAAGCTGGCTGGCCTGTGCAAACACCCCAGCCATCAGGCAGAGGCCAAGAGCCACTGCTTGCACAGTGAGCCAGCATGCTGTGAGTGAGATTGTTTCTGTGACGCTTACCTGTCCTTGGCACCAGACAAGTGCTGGAAGCCAACTGAGGAGAAAGGACAGGAGGTGAAGGTACATATCTTGAGTAAAGGAGAGGGAGACTCAGAGAAATGCATGACCCAGTACTTCACCTTTTTTTTTGAAATGTGAGTTACTTCTCCATGTTCTAAAACTAAAAAACCACTAACAACCAATGAAGCCGTAAGTTTCACTCTTGTGACTACAGTATATGGAAGAAAAACATATCACTTCAAGGATCCTTACATTAATTTCTGAAGTAGCTTACTTTCCTCCCAACCCCTTTGGATTTCAATTTAAATGCTGTCTTTTTTTTTAACGGTTTGAGGATGCTTGAATAAGTATCACTGCTATTTGATTGGAGAGAACAGCTTTGCTGAAAACTCCTTTCCTCAATAAACCAAAAGGCACAATTTTTTTCAAAGGAAAAGTAGGAAATAGCAAGGTAAGATGCACTTCTATATACATATCAGTTTGGCATTCTGCAGAAAAGCATGTACCTATTTCAGTTTTCATTTTTGCTTTACATTTTGCTTTACTTTTTGTAAGTATTAGAGACTTTATTTTTATGTTACATTTATTTAAAAGGAAACTCTTCAGTGTATGTCTAGGTATACAAAGAGAATGAAGTCAAGCAGTTAACTTGTAAGAAGCCTAACTAACATGCTTTTCCAGAATAGCAAATTTCTGGCTGGATTTTCTCAAAGGATTTCAAATACGAATTTTTAGACTTAGCTGAATAAATACGAAATCATTCCAATAGAAAAAGAAATGCACCTTTCCTCTACAGAGACAACACTTTACCTAAGTATCTTCACATAAAAACAACAACAAAAAAAACAACCAAACACAAAAACCCCACCATGACACACTTAATATATCTTACCGAACAGCATCTGTATCAAATTGTAAATTGGGCTTATCAATCAGTCCCAATGAATAGAGCTGGTATGCCAAAGCACATTTTCCCACCATAAATTGGGCTGTGTTAGTACGATCTAAACAGTCCACACAGTTGGTTCGGAGAACCCCAGTCTGGTAAAGCAATCCAAATAAGAGATTTCTTTTAATTAAAAAGTCACTATGTTCATAATTATTATTTTTTCCTACTATCCTAAGACTTGTCAAATCTCACATACTGAATTTTATGTCAGTTCACAAAACTTCAAGGGAAGACATTTTTTAAAAAAGTTAAAAAAAAGTTTTATTTCTAGCAATCTAGGTTACTGCTGCAAGGCCTACTTTGACAATCTATCATTACATAAACTGAACTACTCTTTCAACACAAAAATCCCAAACATTTACTTTGAAAAGAATGTATTATATCAGTAAAGATCTTATTTTCAAGTATGTTGCAACTACTGCAAAAAACAAAGCACGCTGTCAACTTGCTGTTGTTCTGCTGTGATGGTGCTCATATTTTAAGCTTTTCACATCTTGAGCAACACGTTTCCAGCAGCGTAAATTTTTGTAGTAACATCCAAGAAAGAACTTCAAGGCCCATTTCCCAATTGAGTTTCTTGGATGGACTGCAATAATGCTGTTTACTCTACTACAGATAGTACTTTAAGACAGTGACCGGTGAACCACTGATCAAGTATTTTATGTGAATGGTTCACTGATGCTTTGGGAGTGAATATTTATATCCCTACAACTTCGAATCAATAAAGTATACTATTTATCTTAGTACCTGCAAGCGACCAGTGGAAACAACACAACCTCCCAGCTCATTCCACCTGAAAGAGAAAGAAAATAGAATGACTTTCAACTAATTTAAAAAAAAGAACAGGCCATACCACATATGGATCTGCTCAGTGCAAAAAGGTGGCAATTAAATCCTGCTGCGAGGCAAAATTGATATCATTGAACAGCAGAAGACAGTGAAAACTGTGCATCAGTAAGGTGTTGAACTTTTAATGCATTGCTAAAAATGAAATCTAGCCTTAAAGTAGAAATGTTCCTAAGCCACATAAAATATTTCCTCCCTATAAGACAGAGTACAAGCTACACAACCCTTGCTCAATGGGGTCCTGAGAGTGAAAAAAAAGAAAAAAAAGGTACAATACTAAAAATGCCAATGACTGGAAAGCAGAGGGAAAACATACACTGTAGCATAAGCTGGTTGATTTAATTCTCCCCTTCATACTGATTCTAGGCATACATACTATTTATTACCCAGTTCTTGCAACTCTGCACAGGACATAGCTGTACCCTAGAGGCAAGGACATCTGAAATCAATGACCCTTTGAGGTAGAGGAGCAGTTATGCTTGATGCAAGTAGCCCCTGGAACAACTGAATATTTTCAAGTCAGGAGGGTGCACCAGCCTGACTGGAGAAATGCTATGACAAGCACACATACTACTTTTAAGACTTGTCAGACTATCTCTATAGATCACAGAATTACATGGATGTATCAATCTTGTTTACGCTAGTTTGCAGTCACTACATGTGCTGTACTGCATGGCAGAGAAGCTCTAAAAGAGTCTCAGAGTTTCACTTCAGATTGTTTCTAAATGAAGTTAGGTTAGAAAGCCAGACAGCTCTTAATGTAAAATAAGAATGTCCGTTTCAGTAGTGATGAATGAGATCCCTATGACAAAGAATTTGAAAAAATACTTGGTGAATTTGTAACTTGAACTTGGAAGTTATTTTATTTCTGAATTTTCAAAGACTTGAGAGGATTCAGCTACAAACAAACTAAATCATTAACACCCTCAGAGTAGTCTCATCAAATACCTTTTCTATAATTTAAAAACATAACAAAAAACCCACACCTTTTCAGTTTTGTGTGTATAAATACCATAAAAATCAATGAAAAAACACTGGACTAGGTAACATTTCAGTGACAAGCATCTTTTTCATATGCCTTAAAAGAAGCCACTTACTAAATTCCATATGTTTCTTTGTTAAAATTTACCTCCAAATTTAGGATTCCTTTGGTTAAGGAAAAAAAAAAAGCTTCAGATAAACACATATTGCACAGATTACAAGTTACAGATAATGGTTTGATGTAGGAATTTCCTATGAGTGGAAAAACAGCAGCATAGTAATACTGACTATAAATTTTTCCGTGGTTCTTAGTATGTGCCTCGGACTGTAATCCTTTTGGCTATAATTTAATAACAGAGTATTCACAATAACTGAAGCTTTAAAATAAGAAATAGTCAGCAGTAGAAATTCCAGACAACTCTCCAAGCAATAGATGTTATATATTATGCATCTATAAAATTACACATACTTTTCATCTGGCCGCAAGACACTGCAGTAAGAATCAGGTCGATTTACAAAAAATCCAGTTTTCTTTACTACACTTTCTGCAATCACATTCAGTCTATCAAGGACATTACAAAGTTTGCTGAGGAGAGAAAAAAAATAACACAGTAAAGATAACATTCATAGTCAAAAATTTTCACTGTTTGGATGTCTTTTAATAAGAAAATTGATTTAATAGAAGACACATCACAGTTTTATTTATCTAACAGCAATCATGTCTACACTTTTATTACAGCTTACAGACCTAGAAAACAGATCTTGAGCAATTTTGTTTACTTATTAACAAAAACCTTTTACAAAAAACAGAAGCAGAATCAAAAGTCTAAAACTCTTTGACTTTAATATCACACTCATTTATTCCCTAATGAAGATTTTGTGATTCACAAGATAAAAATGTGACAGAAATAGATATATGATTATGTCAGATTGTATGTCCTCACTTAATTTGCAAAGTACTGTTATTCAGTATCATTCATTTCAGTGTGCGGTCTTCACATTTTCCTGCACCTCTCGTTCAGAGCAGGGTGTCCACCCATTAGTTGAGACTTGAAATGCAAGTAAAACTTTTACTTACAGTTTTACTTGCAGGAAACTGTTTTCTCAGAGGGTGGTGAGGCACTGGCACAGGCTGCCCAGAGAAGCTGTGGATGCCCCAACCCTGGAGGTGTTCAAGGTCAGGTTGGATGGGCCCTGCGCAGCCTGACCCAGTGGGTGGCAGCCCTGCCCACGGTAGGAGGATGGAACTAGACAGGCTTTCAGGTCCCTTTCAACCCAAACCATTCCATAATTCTATGATACAAATAATGACCTTTTCTACCTTTTTGTGTATTTGGCCATATCCCAAGGAATATATATAATTGCATGCTCTGGGGGCAAAAATTGGTTGAGATATGTCACAGCAGCAACAAGTTCTTCACTAAGAATCCTTTCATGCTTTCTTTTTTCACGTTCCTTTGGAAAAAAGAAAAGGAAGTTAACATCACTTCAGTGTTATCTTTTCCTACCTCATCCACACCAAACAAGACAAACAAAAATAACAAATTATGTTAAACAATACATCCACGCAAAAAAAAAATAATCGGAAAATGAGCATTTGAATTTGAAGAGCAATGCCAGAGTAATATCAGGTTTATGTTAGTAATATTTATTAAGCAAAATACTTAATCTGAAGAATCACAGTGATATTGCGTATCAGCAACAAATAGGGTTTAACTGTACTAAAATCAGAACTAGAGGTGGGTGTGCAGTGTCATGCATTTTTGGTACCCGTGTTCAAAAAGTTATTCCATTTACTTCCTAGATATATTTTTTGGAAAAAATAAAAGGGCTAAAGGAGAAATACTAAGCTAAAAAATGACTGGAGCTTCAAAACTAAGCAGTAGATTTCACAAGCTCTTCTCAGCCTAGAGTATCTTAAATGAGAAAAACAACTTTGAAAAAGAAAAAAAATCTAGAAAATATTTTGTTTGAAGCCAATAAACAGACAATTAACCAGTATCATACAACAGCCCTGCATACTTTATTTTAAAACAGACTCAAATTTCTCTTGTGCACTAGTACATTGTCCAACTATGCTCAGCTCTGTCTAAACCATCTTACTGCAAGCTTTGTCACTGTGTTGAAAGTCTCTGAACAAAAGCTCAGCACAATAAATTTCACTTCACCTTAATGGTATACTTGAATGTTTTAGTCGTTAGCAGAAGCTAAAAGTGAAAGCTGTAATCACAGCAGGCACTTCTGCAAAACTAATCCAATTGCATTAGGAACAGAACAGATAGAAAAACCTAAATATTCTGGATTTTTAATAGTTGATCTCTGTTAGTAAAAGTCACCTATCTCAACTGTGCGTAATCATCTGCTGAGAAACTGAACTCTACAAGAGCAAAGAAGAATACAACAAAAGCGGTAAGATGGAGGAAATGGACAAAGACAAAACAGAAGGAAAGAGACAGGCAAAAAAGAAAGTATCCCATTCAGTCCTGGAGTACAGGAGGACACAGGTGAATTCTCCCCCATTACTGACAGAAGATGGGGAACAACATCTTTGTAAGATTTTGAAAACATTTTGAATTACATTTCCATTCCCTGAATGTATCGTATGTTCTGGCACTCAGTATTAACAAGGCTTTTCTCTCAACTTAGTCCAAGTTAAAACCCGTACTGAACCTATATTATAAACATCAATTTAAACCATACATAAGAGCAGTCAGAAATTAAAAAAAAAAAAAAAAAAAAACAAACCTAATATAATTGTTACCAGTTGTCAAGTTTCTAGGATAGACAGGTAAACTGTGAGGTAAATTTACATTTCACCAGCTTCTAAGGAATCAAATAATCAAAGTACTGGAGACAGAATTTGTGTAAAAGGAACAGCAACATGCAAACAAGGTGATTTATTTATTTATTTAAGCAGTACATAAAGTACTAAAGGAGTATTAATTTTAGCGTCCTAATACTGAGGACCTACAGAGAGGGAGAGAAAGAGTTGCATTTTTAGCCACAGGATGAAAAAGCCCGTGAATAAAAGCATACAATGATTCACGTGTCAAGGTCGTGTGAGCTTAGACTCACATTGTAACAATGGCCTTTGAAAGCTATGGCTGCAAGAAACAAAATAATTTTCTTGTCAACAAATGCTATCCCAAGTTGATTCCACAGACTCTTGGACAGTCTTAAAAGCACTCCTACACAGGAAAGCTTCTAGAAATAGAAAATAGGTTATCTAGGTCCATTTATTATAATTTGAGTTTTAAAAGCCATCCTTTTGTATTTTCCCTACTTCTATTATACTAGGAATAGATCACACATGCACATAAAAGGTCCTCTTTTCTACTGAATACAATTCTACAACGTGACAAAAGAAATGATAAATAGCTTTTTTTAAAAAGCCTAAAAATAAGTTCCATATGATTCAAGTGAAACAAATCAATATATTAAAATAGAATGTAGAAACAGTTCATTAAAGAGGAAAAACTGTAGTAAGATATAACTAACTTTACTGTCCAACTATCAGAAGATAATACTGAATAAAATTATAAAAACTCCAGAATAAAAATGAAACCATACAGTTAGCATCTGCTCCAAAATGTGTTTTGTCTTTAAAATTAGTTCTATTTTCTCTCATGACACTGTACTCAGATGTTCATGATCCTATTTATTTATTTATTTTTAAACAAATTCTCTTTAAACTCCCCTGGTCTGGAGTCCTTTCCTCTCAACCTGTTTATGCTGTCTCATCCAGCCATCCACCTTCTGCCACCTAACAGCAAGCTTAAACCTCCTTGGCAGAGATGCCACAAATGAAAATGGCTGGATGAGAACAGGGGGAAAAAA
>WBMW01003369.1:135181-148072 GCA_013396635.1 Penelope pileata
AAAAAAAAAAAAGCTAATGACAAACGCAAAATATAATAATCAAAATTACAGTGCCAGCCAGAACTCAGGCTTTGTACCACAGTCTCCAAGACAGCAGTTAACAGAATTGCACAGCACTGCTAGTTTGGACAAGGGAAGGGACGGTCCCGCTCTAACCTACACTGGTGTGGCCCCAGCTTGATCACTGTGTGCAGTTTCAGGTGCCACAATTTAAGGACATAAAGCTATTAGAGAGCATCCAAAAGAGGGCTATGAAGATGGTAAAGATTCTGGAGGACAAGTTGTATGAGGAGCAGCTGAGGTCCCTTGGTTTGTTCAGCCCAGAGCAGAAGAGGCTGAGGGGACACCTCATGGCAGCCTACAGCTTCCTCACGAGGGGAGTGGAGGGGCAGCGCTGATCTCTGCTCTGGTGACAGCAACAGGACCTGAGGGAACAGCATGGAGCTGTGTCAGGGGAGATCAGGTTGGGGGTTAGGAAAAGGTCCTTCCCCAGAGGGTGGTCAGGCCCTGGCACAGGCTCCCAGAGCAGTGGTCACGGCCCCAAGCTGTCAAAATTCAAGAAGTATTCGAACAACACTCTCAGACATAAGGTTTGAATTTTGGGTGGTCCTGTGTGGAGCCAGGAGATGGACTCAGACATCATTGTGGGTCCCTTCTGACTTGGGATATTCTGCGATTCTATGAATCGCTGCAGCAATAGAGTAGCTTTCTCATACACACGCTCCTGCTGCCTCTGGCACTGCCCGTTAATCAGCATAAGACGCTTCAGCTTTCTCTCCTGTCTGTGACCCTACCAGATCAAGCCAACAAAGGAGAGATAGGTCTTTATCATAATATTTCAAACTCAGTCATTTGTGTCAAGTCTACAAACGTTACTTTGCATGGAACCAAACTGTTACAGGAAGTAAATGATAAATTTAATTTAGTGGTAAATTTGTTTTGACTTACTCCACATAAGGGATAACAGCAAGAACCTGAAAATAACAGTGAAACATTATAAGATGACTATAAAAACAGGAAACATTATTTTTGAAGGGCTGCAGTGCAAGCAGCTATCAAGTTATGTACTCTTCTGCATAGGATTAAACTTATGAAGAAAATATGCCACTTACAAGCTAATATTAGTTCAGAGCACAAACAAAAGTACACAGAGATTCTACATAAATTTGAAAACATATAGAAGATATTCAAAATATTGTACCTTCACAAGATTTAAAATAATAATGGGAGAGCCAAATCTCTGAAGCATTTGGTCGAAGTGAAGAGCAGCAACATGTGCAAAAGGATCTGCTTGGTCCACTGCAACAGATACATATATTCAGGATGATATTAAGAAAGCTGTAGAGTCATTTAAGTCACTTTCCCTTAAAAGTACTCTTCACAAAATAATTGCTAATTCTCTATAGTGATATGATCACATACTCTCCTCTTTTCATGCCTAGGGAGGTGGTGGAGTCACCGTCCCTCGTGCTGTTCAAGAAGCGTCTGGATGAGGTGCTAAGCGATATGATTTAGTAGCTTAGTGGGTAGGGATGGTGATAGGAGGACGGTTGGACTAGATGATCTTGTAGGTCCTTTCCAACCTAGTGTTTCTATGATTCTATGATCTGTTAAAAAACCCTCCTTTTTCAAAAATGGAAGTGACTTCTTAACCAAAAATTTTGCGAGATACTTACAGAGACCAATTATTCTGGTCCCATTACATTTAGTCCAAATGTTTTCCACCATTTCCAACAGGTACAAAATTTTATCCACAACCCTTTAAGATAAACATAAGTAACTGTATACAGATCAATAAGCACAAAGAAAGTTGACATCTTCGACCATAATTTTTTTGTATGCCATTTCTGACTGTGAAATGTAAGATGGGGATTTTTATATCTGTTTATGTTTATGTTTATATCTGTTCAAAGTAATATATGGCTGAACATTTATATGCCACCATATTTATCATAACGAACACCGGTTTATCTTAAATTACAGCCTCCCAAAGGAAAAATACATGGTTTACTCATTTTTGCACGTTCAGTTTTTACTTCTCTCTCAGATACTCCATTAGGACACAGCACTAGCCATAATTTATCACAAAGAATAATTTGTACGTACATGTTATGGGTGGCTTAGGCATCATAGTTGAAATATCTTGAGACCAGTACAGAGGGACAGAACCTCGAACCTGAACATAGGAAGAATAACTCCCAGCAGAAAATGACATAACTGAAGCATCATAAAGTATTTGTTCAGTTTCCACTTCATTAGCAACATCTCCCTACAATAAAGAGAAATACACGTATGATGTAGACATGACATTTCAGAGCTGCATGCACTATAGAGAACTGATCATTACAGAGCATGATTAAACTGTAAGACACCAAATCATGCTACTGACAACGCTACTGAATGCTAAAATTCCCATTTGTCCCTAAAGGTATTTTATCAGATTTTTTTCTCTATTTGAGAAATCATTACTGGTGCAGATAACCTTATAAATGCAAAAAAGAATTTCCAATAAGACTTGCTATTTAGTTTAAAGAATAGCTTTATTACCTGACTTAAAAATTTAAGGATAGTTGTGATAACATTATCTAATAGCGTAATTTACAGTGAAAGCCATAACAAATCTCTAAACATTTCAGTTCACTAGTCAGTCAGTTTCAAGCTTTCCATATTATTAGCAAGCCAGAGGAAACTATCACACCACGCAGAAATTGTGTCTGATTTACCTCACAGTTTGCTCCTCGTTTCAGAAAACGTGTTCCAGCAAATTTGCTTGATCTTCTGGCTATCAGAGTGACATATATAGGACGACCGTAAATCAACAGTTCTTGAAAGATAAGTTAAGGTTTACATGTCATACACAATTTTTTGTTCACTAAGACTTTATATTTGCTTGCATGATCTAAGAAAAAAAACCAAGCGTCCGAAGCACCTGTTTTACTGAAGTTTCCTTAACGGACAAGAATATCACTTCCAAGTTTCTTTTGCAGTTGAGAGAGGTCATTGTCCTTTTCAACAATAATTTCCGAAGCACTTTGAAAAGCAGATCTACATTATAATACATCAATCTCTCTTCACAATACACAGAAGAAAAGTATTTGTATTTTATGAAGTGGCAATAGAGGTGACGTAGCTACAAGACTCACTTGAACCACAGATCCCTTTTGTGAATGTTAGGATCCAAGTTTGGGAGCTCCTATTTTCAGATCAGATATATTAGTCACTCCCTAATAATTTGTCTGCAAAATTAGATAAATTTGTAACTGCTTAAGTAGCAACAACTTAAAGCCAAACAGCTACAGAAGTAATGGTGACTTTTTTTAAAGCTTTTTATTTTTTATTAAAAACAAAAGAGATAGAGTCAAATTGTCTAGTGTGACTCTGCCACATTGTGCTGCTTGCATAGTGTAAGGGAGGCCCAAGAAAGAGAGAAGTCATCTTCCCATCAAATACTCATAGCACAGATTACTGTCACTCACAAAGTACCTGCAGGCATAAAAGCTGGTGGTTGAGTCCACAGCCACCACTTTAAGTAAGGCTACAGATGTAACAGTGGTATTTAAAAAGAGACCTAACTTTTTGTCTGAGGACCAAGCCAAAGGCCAAAGCTTGATGATCACGGAAAAGCAAAACTAGATTTTGCAGACATTCTAACCTTAGCTTCGTAATTGTATTTACTTTCCCAAAAATTTTGTTGACAAGCTTCTAAACTAACATGGCATTGCCGCTGATTAAAATCTAGTGTCCCTGGAATACATTAAATTTTTATCAACTAAGATATTAAGATGCCATTTCTTTGAAATGAGATATTAATGTGGGCTTTTTCTCCTATTACCACTACGTATGTGGATCCATTTTAAATAATTCCCACAGCAGTCATGAAGGTCTATCATCATCTTCAACAGAAACAGACAAGAATTTACACAAATCTCAGTTATTAAAAAACATTTTAATAACATTTTAAAGAAGATTATTAGGAGAATGTTTATTTATCACCAATTCAGTTTGGTTTAGCTTTTCTTCCCTTCCTCAAATATCTGTGAAAAACTCAGCTGAGCCTTAAAATCTTCTCAGGCTCTTAATTACTTAAGTCCATAGTTATGAACAGTGCCACAATGAGAACAGTCTATGTGTGCCATGATCATGTTATAAGAACTTAACCATATGTAGCCATAAAACCTAGAAAAGTAATGAAAATAAAAGGCAACCAATAATTATACATAGGTCACTCCAAAAGTAATGCCTCCTATTTATTTCCATGGAAACTAAAACAGATAGAAAGAGCACAATAATACTCTTTGACAGAGCAAATTCTCAGCTACAAAATACTCTTTTTCTACATTGGCACCACCATTAGCTATGCATTTAGCTATGCATACTTCATCCACACTTTCATGTCAGACACCATTTTGTCATACTGCCCCTCTGCTGCTACCTGTTGCAACAAAATACAAGGCAAAATTGGCAGGAAGGTTCAACCTCTGCTGCCATACCACCAACACCCACTTTGGATGTTGTGGGCCAACAGAATAAAATAGGAGGCATTGCTTTCAGAGCAGCAGTCATAAATTTAAAAAGTGATCTTACAAAGAAATGGTTCAATGCATTTCACACATTCAAAGCTTTTCAATCAGTAACTGCCCTTTGTTTCAAGAGCAAAAGGATACTTGATTGCCCACAGAATCCATGAATGATATACAGCAGCCAATCACGATGAACAGTATTTTTTACTGCCTCCAGAAGCTTCCCGTTCCACACATACTTTTCATAAGGTTTACTGCAAATTCCAAATACACCTAGGAAGTTGTTACAATGAAAATGCATTAGCAATTAAGAAACAAGCTCAACAGCATTGGACTGTTTTAAAACACAGGGTCATTGGACCTTTATCTTGATTTTCCCTTGACTGTAACTCATCATCGTGTCTACTTGTGTCCTTGAAGTTAATCCAACACAGGTAACTTTAAACACCTTCCAAAGTTCTGCTTTTATTGAGATTTACAATTTTTCCTATAGCTGCCATACACTATAGTATTTAAATGCCTTTAACAGACTTTGCAGAATTTTCTGATACTTTCAATACTGAAGGGAGATCTCTGCACAGTAACAGCAAATATTTGATAATAAAGGAAAGAAATCAAGTTGTGAATTCCAGTTAAGGCAAAAATAGTCTCAGAGGAGGACTTCATAAGATCTTCAATTCTGGGTGAGCTCTGGAAGACCATGCATAGCCTTGGCCCACTGAAATACAAGTATTTCATCCTCTCTTCTCAGAAAATGTAGTCTGGTTTTCTTAACTTGCATCAACACCAAGAAATGCAGGTATTGCTGAACAGCATATTAAAATACAATTTCTGATGTATCTGGAACCTGAGTCTTTACCTAGTTCAAAAATTAGAATATTATATGTTTAAACAAGGAAAAAAAGTGGCACAATACAAAAAATTCAAGAAAACCACAATTTATTGACAGCACTTGCAGATAATCAGTGTGAGTCACAGGGCAATAAAACCTAAAATCAACTTCAACAAAATGAAACCCAACACTGTGAATTTAGGGGAGGGTTTTGTTTTCTTTTTTGAAGTGCAAAGCATAAGCAAGAGAAAACAATTTTCACTTCTGATCAGTCATCTTTGCAATCTTATGAGTATTATGCATATGTCAGGTCCAAAGTAAAGGCTGTAGTTTTCAAATCAGTGATTTTTCTTAGGCTTCCTGATAGTGCTTGCTACATCAAGTTGATACTAACTTCATACAGTTCCTCTGTCTTCAGTATTTTCCAAAATGAAATAAAAAAAGGTTTATTAGTACTTAACCGGTTATTGCTTCCTATTCTGTTTGTAATTCATTCCTGTCGAGTCCAACAAGTCAGTTCAATAATCAGTCGCTGAAAATTGTCAGCAAGCTCAATTATCTGCCTGAGTTGCAATATAAATTATCGAAACAATGATTAATCACCTCTACAAATTGTACTGTTCAAACGTCTAATTGGTACTTTACATAATCTTTTATTAATTGACAATTTATGAGACTACTGATCAATATAGAAGAGAGAGACAAATGTTTCTCAAAAGTAAACTTAACTGGAATACATTCTAAACATACTCATGACCAACGACATTTATTCAATTAGAAATATTTGCTTACCACTTCCACCCTGTGTTGAAAGTCCTTCATCTTCAAATATATCAAAACTCTCTTGTCGGGTCTGAGTTGTTTCAGTTTTTAATATCTCAAGTGGCATTCTCAAGACAGTAAGATTATACTGAAGGGAGTGAGATAGATCATAGCTGTAACTGATAGATAGTTAACATTTATTAATAACTGTAGATGCATAGGACTTTTCTGAAAGTCCTTACTCTCCATCTATACTTTCATTTAACACAGAACCATATTATCCATTAAAAAAATACATTTAAACAAGATGCACAAATTCTGATTCTATACTGGCAAATGTTACAGGTGGTTTCCAAAAGAAGTTTTATGAATGCAGAAACTGGTTATGCTACAGTAGTTGAAACTGTATTTATATTCATATTATAGCTGAAAATTGAACATGCCTTTTGAAAAAAGCATATTTAAAAACTTACTTCCCTATGTCCCATGAAGCAGTCCTGAAGATCAAAAGTAGCTAGAAATTTTCCACTAGAAATATCCATATATAAACACAAACAGCTTAAGATTACATAAATTTAAGTATCACCTTCAAACTACTAGTACTGAAAAAAAAAATTGATCCACAAAAACTTTCTCTCCACAAATTTATGATCGCAGTGTAAACACATCCTAAGAGCGGAGGCTGCTGAACAAGCAAAAGTTGTGAGTTGATTTTTTTTTTTTGAATTAGTTCCATAACAGTAACAAATTCTGCATTTCACGTCCCTCATACTAACAACACTACACTCATTGCTAAATTTTCTACATCATTAGTGTTCATTTCCCCATGGAGAAATCATATTTACACAGAAATACAAAGAGATGTCCATTTTAGCCTAAGGTAGCATCAATGATTACTGGCTCTCTATTAAGTTCTAGATATTCATTAACGATCTAAAACAAATTAGGCGTATGGATTTATGGCTGATGAAAATAACATCTAACCTATGTATTCACTACACTTCCATGAACAATTTAAATTAAGCTGGTAAATGTGTTTATTGGAGTTTTACAAGAAACCTCTCCTTTCCCCTCTAGGCACAACCACAGAAACAGCATATGCTCATCATCTCCAAGCAGATTAAAAAATGGGGTTGTGTAATTCTAGGGCTGAGGGAGAAGAAAGAAGCAGTTTTCATACTGTAAGAAAAGCCTTCGCATGCAAAACCATGAAACAGACAGGCAGCTTGGACAGGTTTCTTCTTCACTTGATACAGCTACGACACAAAGTCTTTACTTTCCAAGAAGTATGTTCTAGATGTTAGGTACTTTGATATTTTCTTAAAAAGATTTTTTGTTTTGTTTTAAGACAAAGTCTTCCAAATACTACTGCCAGGTTTAGAACCATCTTTCCGTAGCTTTTCTACTTTGCCAAAAATCTCCTGTGATAGTAGCTGGGACTAGACATAGGAACTTGTCTCAGGTTTGGCAAGTGAACCAATAATGCCAGGAAGGCCCAATGAAAGATTGACTCTGCACGGGGTACATCTTAGATGAGGATCTGTTTTTCTACCTTTGCTTTGGAACCAAAGCAAGGCTCTATTTCTGTGAAATGAGATCAAGAAAGAAAAACCGACAGGAAAAGCAAGCCCCTGAAATACACCACTTTCAAGGTGAAAATTATTTATTTATTTATTTATTTATGGCAAGCAGAAATGAGCGAAGAGAGATCGCATTGTTCTCTGAGCAGCAGAACTATCTCAATTTCAGTTCAATGTACTTATATCTACAACTGCAAAAAAGCAGTGATGCCACAATTCTCATGACGTTCTACAATTTTCTCAGCTCTACAGTTCTCTCTATTCTACAGTTTCCTCTTCATGTTCGTAGATCTCCACATGGTCCTCATGTGCATACCAACCAGGTAACATATCAAACAGAAGAGATTAGTGCTGAGCTCATGTTGCAGCTTTTCTGTCACTGAAATACTAATTTCAGTATCTACCCTCTATCCTGTCACTACTACTTCTACAGTTTTTCAGCTTCATGGAAGCTGGATTCCTAATTAGTCTGTTGAAGTAGAAAGTGGGTTCAGAAGTCAGAGAAAACAGACAGTATGATCACATCTATCTTACTTCCCTAAGATAACAACCTAAAGGTCTTGATTATTAAAATCAAGTGCAAGAATACAATTGCTAAGTAGCCAATACTTACCTAAAATAGAAGTTGCTAGAAAGGTCCACATTTTGAAAGATTCTCAGATACCTAGAAAACAATGAAAGTTAAAGGGAAAACTATTACTAACCAGACAGATTGGAAATCATTCATGACCTCAGCTAGTAAACTGCATAGAAATATCAGTAGTTGCCATCAGTTCTCTACCTATCTTACTGTAATTGTTTCGATAGCCAGGTAATTCCACTGAAATGTCAACAACGGGATTAAATAAGTAGTATTTTTTTTATACAGTGTCTATTCACGTAGATATTCTTTCTTTAGGCAGATGTAGATGCAGTTGTAGTTCTACTTTCTTCATTCTTCTGCACTGATTTACCAATTAAAATAAAATGGTTTGAATGACATAACAGAAGGAAATCCATGACCAAAATATCAAGTTGCAGTTCCTCACTGCTTGGTAAATATTCAAAAGGTACACACCATTTACCACCAGTACCTACCTGGCTTCATCAGGATGAGTGACTCTTACAGAGTCATTTGGAATGTATATCATGTTTGTATCTTCTATTTTGTATATTGCATGACCACCAATATCTGCCATTTTTCTTCTTTTTGTTATTAACACAATATAGTAGCCTTCTAAAAACCTGACGAAACCTGTTAAAAAATTATTAAGACACTATTAGTTGAAGTTTGCATCAATTTGATTGCAGTTAGAAAAACACTACCTGAGCTGTTCAAGATTTCATGTATATACATATGTAAGTAAAAATATAGACACAGATATACTCTTACAATTCACTCGTATGTAAGTACATAGCTTTTTAGGTTTGCTTTGATCGTTTTTGTTTGTTTTTTTTCTTTTTTTCCCCTCCGTTGGGCATATTATCAACATTAGGCAGCAGGGTAAGACAGAGACTATTCTGAATACGTTTCTGTCTGCTTATGGTACTTGCATTTGCTTTCTATAGGACTCTCATTGCTCAGAGTGAAGCACAGCCCAACTACTTCAGATACTAAAAGTCTAAATTTTCTAGAGCAAGGAGGAATCCCAATCTCCAATTCTCTTTTCAGGTTTATGTACCCTCTGCTGGAGAGGAGCAGAAATCAGCAAAATGGTTTGAGGGTACAACACCTTTGTTCTCTCTCTCTCCCTAGCAGCAGGGAATTACATTCCTTGTCTCCCAGGATCTCCCCAAATTAGCCATTTAGAGCACCAAGGGCAACCCTTTCTTGCTATTTCCTTTCTCAGGAAACATGCCTCGCCCTACTGAAGTAAAAAAGAAAAAAAAAGGAAATGTCTGACTTTAATGCTTATAAAAAAAGGGCTTCTGAACCGTCCACACTTATTCTTTCACGCTACAGGGCATATGCATACTTCTTTACTGAGTTTCTTCTTTGGATGTCTCTTATATATCACCTGGAAAATGTGCAACAAGCCACTAAATACAATACTAATGTATAAATTCAAATTAACTATTAAATCGTATGAATTAGCTCTTGGAAGGTAGCTGCTTTGAAGTGTCGCTACTAAGAACGAGCCTGAAACTCAGTAAGTGCTGCACTGTCAACAAATACATGAACTTGGAAAAATAATTTTTACTTGCATTTATATTAAAATATAACATTTATATTTTATATTTATATTTATTTTTTACATTATAGTTTCATTTGCATAACTTAAAGAAGGACAAGCAAGCATACTCATGCTCCTCCCTGTCACTGTTGGAGGCTGCAATGTGACAGAATGAACAGCAACTCTTTTTTTCTGCCCTATTAGCCCTCCCTTTGGAAAATTGGTCTTATCTCCACAAGATAAGGAGACCACATGGACAATAAGAAACAAAATCTTTCATTTGAAGCAGGTAGGCTATTGAATTTCAGCTGCTAAACAGAAGTTAAAGGTCCGCCTGTATCCTTCAGGTAGTGAAGCCACTTAAGTGAATAGTCTTTATCCTTTGAATGTCACCAAACATTAAACCAAAGTCTGTCTGGGGACCTAGGCTTTTCCCCTTTGCCTGGTTCACTCAATTTAAAAGCATTTTGTACTGTCTCAGCTCTCCAGTTCTGGGGCATCCACATGCACTATCTCTGGTTAACATAGTAATTAGAGAACAGAGCAAAACTATCCTTTCTGATGCTACAAAAAATAGCACTGCCCTCCTAACCTTAACCAGGGGGCAGAAATAAATGAATGCTTACATTCCCACAGAAATCTCAGGGAGATATATTGAGATGGGATCCATACTGAAGAGTTCTAGAGACCTTTAAAGGTGCAAGATAAATACCTGAGAATCACTAACAGAACACATCACTTCTTCAAAAATCATCTAGAAATAGTACACTATATGTGATAATACTCAGAATTTCAACTCTCCTGTTATGGTTATGAAGAGTACGTGAAAGCAAACATACAATTTGGATGCAAAATTTTCATTGAACATGAACACTTTCCAACTGAACAGATTATTACATATTTAAATAGGGAACACTGATAGTTTGCTGCAAAGAAAGCCAATGATGCAAGTCTGTTCTAAGCACCTTTACCTTTAGCTCTATCATTAAAACTCCTCCATTAACAGGAACACAAACCTTATCTGAAGAATTGCTGAGAAGTGGATCCACTGACAGGTTCCAAAATGTTCCACAGGCAAAAAAATATAGAAGTTGCATAATCTGTCATTTTAGAAATATTAATAATACTTTCTTTTAATTTGGTTGTTAAGCAAAATTCATGGGCATCTTTTAATGTAATTGCAATCTCCACCTTTTCTGCTACTTTGGATTTGGATATTCAGGTGTATATCGATGCCAATCAGGCACAAAGTATTTTCTGGGGCTGTCAGAGCTCACATTAACATTTACTTTGAAGACATCATCCATCCAAATATTAAAATTCAATATTTGACAATAGGGAGGAAAGCAGTGACTCTCAGATGAAGCTAGAAGCTATTAAATCCTTGAAGCAATTTTCTAAGATTATGGACAGCTGATCAACATTTAAAAACTCAGTTAACACACTTGTCAGTTATACCTGTTCAAACACGAAAAATAAGTATTTAAATATTTCACTGCAGAAAGTTAACATAAAAAAAATCATCTTTCTGAAGAGTGAATGATGAAGAAATACAACCTAATAATAATGGACACTGACTTCTGTTTTCTTTTTAAAAAGCATTCTGTGAGTTTTGGAATTCAGGGGTCCATGTTCCATGCTCCACATATAAATCTTCGGTTTAAAAAAAATGAAAAAAATCAAGGGGAGACTGAAAGACATTCAGTGTGACACAGTAAGCCTCATCTCCTTAGGAAGATAAAAAACAAACTAAACACTTACCGACTATACCAAAAGCAGAGACAGCTCGGGATAACCCAGAAGAGCCCTTCTGCCCAATCTTTGTTCTGTTCCCCAGGTCTAAGCGGCCAAGGAGTTCCCTCACCTCTTGTTGTGTATATACATGCTTTAAAATAGAAAAGTTTCTCTTGTTACTGCTTCGTTAGTTAAATGTTATTTCATGTCAGAGAAAGGTAGAATTTATTTAATATAGAATAAACCACATTTTTGCCCCACATCTCCTGTTTCACTCCTACCAGCAGGTACAATAAGATTTTACGCACAAAACCTGTCATTCACTGCAACAGTAATACTCAGCCACATATGAATTCGGACACCTCCAGTTCTTAAGTGTTCAGATTTTAAACCATAACCTTCTTGGAAAAGAATCCAAGTCTTATTCTTAAGACTCTTGTTGCTGCTGTTTGTTTTGCTTCAGGTATGATACATTGGAAACACTGAAAATCTAGCTAAATAGTAATTATGTGTATTTTGCATTTAGAACAGCATAACTAAACATAAGAAAACATAGAAGCATATACATAATAAACTGAAGATCTTGAGAAGTTCTGATTGAAGTGAATATGCGCTTTGGAGATCTTATGGCTACTCCCTATAGTACAAACAGTCATTGTCATGCTAATATTGCATGCACCTGACATATGAGGCTGAGAGAGCTGGGACTGATTGGTCTGCAGGAGAAACAGCTCAGAAGAGCTATTTTTAATGTGTATTAAAATACCTAAGTGAAGACAGTAAAGATGACTCAGCCAGACTCTTCTCAGTGGTATCCAGTGAAAGGATGATGGGCAATAGACACAAATTGACATACAGGTAAATTCCATTTGAACATAGGAAAAAGGTTTTTTTTACTGTAAGGATGGTCAAACACTGGAACAGGCTACCCAGAGACATTGTGGAGTCTCTATGCATACTCAAAAAGTGACTGGCATAGCCCTGAGTGATGTGATCTAGATAATGCTTTGAGCACAGGGGTTGGACTAGATGATCTTCAGACATCCCTTCCAACTTCAACTTTCTACGACTCTGAGGTTCTGTACCATACTTTTGTTGACACAGACTAAATGAGCACGATTTAAATTCAGCTAGTGTATAATATATAGTATTATTTGGAGTAACTGAAAGGAAAACTGAGAAGACTGACCTTATCATCAATTATAACCAAATCTTTTGGTTCAGTGCGATCTATTTTCAAAACACGGTACTTGGTTTCCGCAGGATTACTTCCAACAAGAAAATACCGCTAGATTAAAAAAAAAAAAAAA
>WBMW01003369.1:148094-224180 GCA_013396635.1 Penelope pileata
AAAAAAAAAGAAGTCAGAATATTATACAACATAAAGCAACCATAGCCCACTATAGCATATCAACAATGTCATTTATATAGCTTCTAGATTTCTAGATCCATTTCAACGAACATTTCAACGAACGAAGATAAGCAGTATTCAATATGGACTGTTAATAAACTGCTTTAGACATCAGTACTTAAGGCAAGTACATTCGTACACAATCAAACTTTACAACGTAAAAGATCTCATTCACTCCACCATACATGGAGGAAACAAAAACTAAAAATCGAAGGTAAGTAAAAACTTTTTTAGAGGAGAAAAATGCATCTTACACAAGGCACTGTCCAATGACCTCTTGCCCCAGCCATTAACTGTCTTCCTGTTCACTGTGCAGAATTTAGCAGAAGTTTATATACACAAATTTGTGAAGTCTGCGGGGAGACCTCATTGCAGCTTTCCAGTATTTAAAGGAAGGTTATAAACAGGAGGGAAATCAACTTTTTACAAGAGTAGATAGTGATAGAAGAACAGGGAATGGTTTTAAGCTGAAGGAGGGAAGATTGAGTTTAGATGTTGGGACAGTTCTTCCCCGAGAGAGCGGTGAGGTGCTGGCACAGCTGCCCGGAGAGGTTGTGGCTGCCCCATCCCTGGAGGTGCTCAAGGCCAGGTTGGATGGGGCCCTGGGCAACCTGATCTAGTACCAGATATGGAGGTTGGCAGCCCTGCCTGTGGCAGGGGGGTTGGAACTTGATGATCTTTGAGGTCCCTTCCAACTCAGGCCATTCTACAACTCTACGATTCAAATCTACACAGTAACTAAGTTACAGACTCATGCTTTCACGCAGTGTAGATTAGAGCAAAGCAACTTATTCAGACCATTAAATCGCAGGGAGACAAGGACTTGTAAGAAACGAGTCTAACGTGTTGCTTTGATAACTGTAAAAATGCAGTTATCTTTCACTTTGTCATATCGTTAACGAAGGATATCGCTGCTGCAATTTATTTCAAAACTTTTAATAACTCAGATATCTGTCCTCCTGCAGGTAACAGCAACGCTTCCCTTAACTCCAAGGGACGTGAAATTTCACTATATATCTCTTGGCTTTGCTTGCCACCAGAACAAAATAAACTCACAAAAAAAGATAAAGGATTTCGTTCAGAGAGAAATTTTCATGATCTAAAGCTGCTGTTGGCATACTGTAGCCCTCTGCTATTTCTGCCAACTAGGCCTTCCTAGTTCCCACTGAAGAAAGCCAAATTTCAAGTACTTCAGTAGTACAGCAGTAACGTGCATTTTTTTAATTTCTATTTCCAATAACAAAATTTTTACCAATGTTCTTCCACAACACTCAAGCTTATTTTGACCAGCAGTGCTGATTAAAAATATTACTTTAAAAAACCAAAAAACAAGACTAGCTTTATTTCTCATTCAAAATATGAAAGAAAGACTGCAGATAAATGGATAGTATGACTCATTTCTCATTTCATGGAAACAAACTATAAATGAGTTTCTACATTTAGAGGAATTAACATTAAGTGCAGACTGTAGGACTGACTTGCTAGAGGAGCTCTCATTTCACTAATCCATTCAATCAGTATGGTGCTAGCACACAGCAAGGTGTAGCTCATTAATAATGCCCAGCCTAGGAGGAAAGCATGGCAAACCCATGTGAATCTATGCAGCCAGCTCTTAACTTTAATAGTCACATGGACTCAAGGTGTGCGAGAGGAAATCAATAACAACATTCAAACAACACTCTATTTCATAATTTATACAAATTATTAAGAAATATCTTTAAAATCAAAATATTTAAGGTGAAAGAAGATCTTAGAACACCGTCCAGCTTCCTTGAAATCACAGAGGAAAAGAAATCTCAAGAGCCAGTAAACTTCTTTAAAAGAGAAAAAACACCTTAACTTTAAGAACTCTCCTACAAAAAAAGGCTGAGGCAGCTGGACTTGTTCAGCCTGGAGAAGAAAAGACTCATTGCAGCCTTCCAGTGCTTAAAGGGAGCTTATAAATAGGAGGGAGAACAAGTTCTAACATGGGCAGATAGCGATAGGATGACGGGGAATGGTTTTAAACTAAAAGAGGGAAGATTTAGGTTAGATGTCGGGGGAAATTCTTTACTCAGAGGGTGGTGAGGCACTGGCACAGCTGCCCAGAGAAGCTGTGGATGCCCCATCCCTGGAGGTGCCCAAGGCCAGGTTGGATGGGCCCTGGGCAGCCTGACCCAGTGGGTGGCAGCCCTGCCCGTGGCAGGGGCTTGGAACTGGATGGGCTTTAAGGTCACTTCCAACCCAAACCATTCTGTGATTCTATGACCTCTAAGAGGGAATATGCCATCACCTTGCTGCACCTTGTACACAAACATTACAGCACTTATTGAGTGGCTGGGAAGCCTAGCTCTGCTCTTTGCTGTATGCTTCTAAGACACAGTTAAGAACATCAGCCACACTCCATTACCACTCTCCCTCACTGAAGCCTCCCAGCCAGTACTTTGGCACAAGAATCCATTTCCTGTACATCCATTCACGGCCACATCTGCACTTCCCAGGCGGGGAAATGCAAGGACAGGCAGTGGGTTGGATCCCCACCACATGAGGCTGAGTGACACAACAGTGGAGGATGGGGCTGTCCTGATGCATTACTCACCTGCAAAAAACACCATGCCACTGAACCAGACTCTTGCTTAGACCACACCATCATACAGTTTGTTTCTTTACGTAGCAGAAAGTGAATGGGCAGAGGAATATCATATTCATTTGAAATACACAGACATATACATTAATTTGCATTTTAAGAATAAATGCTGCTTTTCTATTTGCAGAAAAGTGTTAACCAACAAGGCCAAACACTTTTAAGCAGCCCATGACACTGCAACACAGGTCAGCTCCTGGTGTCCAGCTCATTAAATAAGGATCATTTCTCCTGCAAGTGATATCTGTGCTTATTGACAAATCATCCTGAATTAAGATATAACAGTTCAACTTCAGATGTTTGTCCAAATGGGAATTTGAACCAAAGACCACATTTAAAGCTGGAATACAGCATATAACACCCAGAAATACAGACAGATGGACACAGAGTTTCAAATGCTATTAATAAGGAAGTTTGGTTGGCTACCTCTCCATTTCCATTTGAATGGAGGGATAAAACACAAGGCAGTGCTATGAGGAATGCACCATTCACATTGGCTTGGTGGCTGCAAATGAGCTATGCTCAGCTACAGGGCCAGCTTGAAGTTCTGCTGCTTACAGTGGCAGCAGAGGGATGGATTAAATGAGAAGTAATCACATTTGCAGATTATTGCAGCAACCACCATAATGAGTGGTGCTTAAAAAGCTCTCTTTGAAGTCCTGTAAGAACTAATTTATGGGGGTTGTTTCAAATTAGAAAGCTAAGTTGAGTAATATGTTAAGGAAAGTCAGTTGAGAAAAGCATCAAAACCCGGATCAACAGACTTGCATCACCTTCTTTGAAAGCCAGGCATTGGGAAATCTCCATTTAGCAAATGGGCACCTTAGACACTGCATGTTGAAGGATATTCTTATGGAAGTAATAAAAAAACTGCACTACTTTTGAATTTGGACTAGTACTCAAAACTAGGAACCCCAAGTTAGACTTCTAACTTGGAAAATTTTCCGAAGCGTCTAACAATCAACAACCCCAGAGTTATCTGAAAAACATCATGATATATCACCTCATATCCAAACTTCAAGATCTGAAATGAAAACAAAGATGATACAAAGACTAACAATGCAAAAATCAAACAAAAGCAGACATTTCTGGAATAAGAATAAATAAGAATAAAACCTATCAGTGCCATGTACTGCAATCAAATTTGCTATAACATGCATGCTAGGAAAGAATAAAGAAAAATTCCAAATCAACACAACACTGAGCATAGATCATCACACACATTAATTACTAAGGTTGTAATACAATAGTCATAAAGTTGATCAAAGCTCAAATGAGCTGTACTGCTTACAACTATTTTGATTAATAGGAATAATTAGAGAAAAAAAAAATGAGAATCCACAGGTAAACTACGGAAAATTTTCTGGCAGTTTCCATCATCTATTCTGTTTATTATTCAGTTGAACCAAATAAACTGAAGCTTTTTGAAAATGTCTTGAACAACTCCGCTCTACAGCAAGCCCACTGTGTTTGGGTAAATGGACGACCTTGACAAAGCACTTTCTCAACAGAACAGCACACAAGGAGAAACTGTGCAGCCTTCCTCGCACCACTCCGCCAATGCCCTTCAACCATCACTCAAGATGAACCATGCTGTTCCCAGGTTTCATCTGCCTTGGCCTTTACTGAAATTTGTGAACAAGTGCACCCTGCAGATGCTTGCCTATGAGATCTGGACTGAAGCTTTATTTATTACACAGTTATCACTAAGCAACGTAAGATGGGAACAATCATTAGTCACCTCCACCTGGGACTGAGTTTTAACCAAAGAAATCTAATTGAAATGCTTTACACCCTCTTTTATCAATCTTTTGATTCAGCCAAACCAATAAAAATAGCCTCTTCTAAAAGGAGTCTAAGCAAAATAAAAGACTTAACTGCAAATTGTTGTTTATAAAGGCAGGATGAGAGTTCTGAAATCAAACATTTTGTCTATAATTTGTTTTCTTTTATAAGAAAATTACTTCTTTGAACTCCTAGTTTTAAAATATGATTTCCTTGTTTGTGAAGGCTAATTGCCATTAAGAAATGTTAACACTGTAAAGAACTACTTCATTACTCAGTTAAAACCAGAAAAATCAGTGTAGGTTCTCTCCATGGGCTAGTGGCCTTTAGGAAATAACCTGCCCAGGCATGGGTCCTCCGCAGGCTGTAGTGTGGAGATCTGCTTCACCAGGGTCCTCCCCACTGTCTGCCTCCTGTTTCTACCCTTTCTGAAGCATGTTCTCCCTGAGGTGCTGCCATCTTGGCTGCTGGGCTCAGCCGTGCCATGCAGTGGGGCTGCCGGAGCTGGCTGGAACTGGCAGCCCCAGCCCTGCCTCATAAAGGAGCCCCACAGGCCCCTGCCGGCACCTGGACACCTGCAGGCGATATAGGAATATATTTATGGACCAAACCAGCAGATGAAAAAGCACACTGGGTTGCCAGATGAGTGATCTTCATATGAAAACAGATGTTGGATAAGCACACTGCTGAGATCTCTCTGCTTTCATTTCTGCTTAACTAAGTGGCACAATAGTAGCTGTCACCCACTGTCAAACCTCCACCCCCCCTTCAGAGCAGGCATGAAGTTATGCAAGAAAAAGTTAGCCTCTTCCTTGTACTTTTGTGGTAGTTTTAATACATACTGAACTTGACTGTAGGTCAGAAATCCTTCAGGGCATAAAAAAGGCATTGAATAAGGTTAAAAAAACCATGGTCTCAAACATAGCAAAGAAAGGAGAAAAACTCATTGCACCTAGACATAAGGTACAGCAAAAACTGCATGGTACTCCATCCTTCTATAGACCCCACAGCTATTACAGGAATATCTTTCATCTCGTACAAACTGGTAGAAGGACACGGAGAAAGCTGTTGAAGCTCTTTAAATCAAACACCTTCAAGACAGGAAATCTTAAACCACAGCCTGCAAAACACCATTCCCAGGGCTTGTGGGAATGGGTTACTCACTCCATATCCTAAAGCCATGACAGTCAGTAATTCCCTTCTGTCCCAGTGCAATCAAAGCTTTAAGTCCTAGTTAGGCCTTTGCTCTTGCTGCTTCCATTGAGGGGCTTCTCAAGATTCTCTTTTCTAATTTTCAGCTACATTTATCAATCATTCATCTATACATTTCCTTTAGCCAAACGTATCTCCCTTTTTTAGTATCTATTCTGCTATTCCAGCTTTTGATCCTTTTTCAGCACTCACTTCAATAAAGAAATATCATGATTCATTATTATAATACTAAAGAAATATTCTTGCTCCTTTGGTCCTCCTAAGAGAGGTCTAGCACCTACGTTACCTCATTGGACCTTCACTGTACCTGTTCCAGGGTGAATTCTTATTTCTTGAATGTGGATGAACAGAAAATATATAGAATACACCATACAAGGTCTCCTTATACAGATACATTAATTTAGTATTTCTCATTAATGACCATAACAACACATCTGCCATTTTCAAAGTTGTACTTCAGCAGCTCAACCTCCCAATCTTTCTTCAAATAAAACACCCAGATCTTCCTCCTCTATTGCTTCTGAACTCTTACCAAACTTCTATGGTGTATAATCTGTCCTAAGGTGCATTAATTTTCATAGTATACTATTCTATTTCAAATTATTTCTTTTATATGCTCCTGAGGGTTATCATTATTTCATGCTATCTTGTGCTCTGATTACCCTAATTATTGGCAGTATTTCAGAGCTCACCCCCATTTGGGGCCAAGATCATTACTGTAAAAACTAAAACAAATTGGTCCTAAAGCAATTACTTGATCTCCCATGAGATTACTCCTTATTCACTTCACAACTAACTTCTCTACTAACCTCCCTTCCACTAGGGAAGCCAGAAACTTTCCTTGCAGTGCTGCACCTCAGTAGAGCATTTAGTTTAAATACAGAAGGCCATCTAGTTTTTAGATGAAGACATACAAAACAATTAGGTTAATCAGCTAGCATCTTTCTAAGTCTAGACTGTATTTTATGTCATTTACCTCAATTTTCACTTTCCTACAGAAAATTATGCAGAGGACTTCAGAATGGATTAAGTATTCAATTTGAAGTTCCAGTCACAGCATCACCTTTTACTGGAACAGCTTATTGAAAATATTAGCAGCCATTCCACAGTTCAGCATGTCTGTCTTCAGATTTCCAAGATGGAGATGTTATCCTCCAACCAGAGCATGTTGAATACATCGAAATTTATTTCTACCTCAACAATTGTTCCCTTTTTTATGAACTCACTCTCATTACTCATTTTATCTTTGCTCCTCATTCAGCACAGTCATTCTTAGTTAAAATAAATGGATAAATACTCATTTAGCTAGGGCTGTGACAAACTAACTAATTTTTCTTCTCTCTCCATGCAGGCCCACTTCTGTTCCAGTTCTTTTCTCATTTGGATGCCTGAAGAAACTTTTGCAGCTGCTCTAATATCCTTTGCAATGGCCAGCTCAGCATGACTTTTGGCAATGCTCTCTTTACTCCCAGACACCTTGATCGCTAAACATACAACTCTTTCCATAAACTGTCAAACCCTGTCAAACATCATCCCACCTCCACTGCTGTGAAATAGATTCCTACAAATTTTAGCTCCTCAAATTAGAGGACTAAAAAATACTTTAAAGTCTGTAAAGTCTTCAATTCAACAGATTTTCCTGAGTAGTTACTTAGTTTAGAAAAGATAAAATAGTGACAGAAAATACCTATTTGTTTTCATTCTTCCACTGCATTTAAATACATCCATTTGTGACCACTTATCCACAAATCCCTTATCATCATCACATCCAGAAAAGTGGATTCACAGTAAAGCTGAATCTGTAAGAGCTCCTCTCTTCTGTCAGTCTAGTGAATACATGATGACACTCAGGACAACACAAGACAAAGGAAGTAAACCTTGTGTCAGCAAAACAAGCTAGGAGGACCTTTGAAGGTGCATCTTTAACATGATGCTTTGTGCTACCACATTTGAGCTTTTTTTGTTTTCTGCTGGATAGCATATATATATATATAATTTTAAGCTTGTGGTGTTCCCATCACTGCTACTGTCCATATACCTGGCACTACACCAAAACATTTAAGATGGAAACAATGTTTTCCTGAGTTTCACAAAACTCCCTCTCTTACACCTACCCCTACACCATTACAGAGTGAGTGGGACAAAGACCAACCAAGAGGGGTTCTCTCTTGTTAATGAATTCACTTGAGGGACACAAAATGTCATAGTAACTTCTGGCTAGAAAATTACGACAGCTAATGGTTGTCTAGGCAATTGTAAATTACCTCTTAACATTTTTCAATTACATTAGATAATCATCTATATAAATGAGAGGTGGTGGGTGCCCCGTCCCTGGAGACATTCAAGGTCAGGCTGGACCAGGCTCTGAGCAACCTGATCTAGCTGTAGGTGTCCCTGTTCACTGCAGGGGAGCTGGACTAGATGGCCTTTAAAGGTCCCTTCCAACTCAAAACGATTCTATGATTCTAAGTGAACTTCATAATTCTGTAAAAACTCCGTATCCTTTTCTGTCAAATCATTTTCTACAGTAAAGTTTATCCCCTTTAACCTCAGCATAAGCTAACCATATTCTTTGACTTTGTTTAGTTAAAATAAAAACTTTCCAATTATTTTGAAGACAAAGAAAATAAATAAATAAATAACAGCAGAGTTTTCCTGGGGGGAAAAGGCAGAAAAATCCACATGTAATTATGCAAGTCACATTGCTTAATAAATTTGTGGAAGTCATTTGGATACTACGGACATGAAGACTGTAGAAGAACCTGATTAGAATAAAATAGCATTAATTAAGCCTCATAATATTCTGAAAACAGGTAAGCGATACGCCTTTACGGAGATGGCACAAATTGATTTGCTCAATGTCAGACTAACTCAGGGGAATGATGATTTCCGAAGAACTGGCCTACAGCTTTCAGGTGGGTTTCATCTAGGGGATACACACAAGATCAACCTCCTGAAGACGAGAAGAAAATATCTTCTGTTTCTCATTACTCACATTGCTGAAGCATCTTTACTGCCCTCTGGTGTGCATTTCAACAGTTGATATACAAATAAAAGGAAAGATTATTGGCATTGATCTGAATACAACAGTTTCAGTTCATTTTCTTGACTACTTCTAAACAAGCCTTCAACATCGCAGGATAAGTGGGAGACACAATTCACATCTCCATGGTATTTATCGAACCAAGGCACATGTTAAAAAGGTCGGTCTCAGCAAGTACCATAAACATAAATGTTAATAGAAGGTACAGAATTTTTCTCTGTGTTGCTTCAATTGGCACTGTGAATTCAGTTCTTCTCACCTCCAGGAGTCTTTCCTGTTTGACTCCAATAATTCCACTGTATTCTTTTCTCAAAAATCAAGAAAAAAAAAGAAAAAAGAAAAGAAAAGCTTTTCTGAACTATTTCTACTTTCTCATCAAATTTGTCTCTTCATCCTTCACCACAAAAGCCTTTTACTGGAATGAGCTGTACAACCAGCATAAACTCCAATGTCTTTCTCCCACTGCTCACAACCTAAGCCATCCTTTCCTTGCCTTCTCAAGGTCTCCATGAGGAATCGTGGGGTAGTTTCATATTACCTCAGAACTGATATAAAGTCTGGTCCCATATTCCTATTTCATATACTGCAATTGTATGGCCTCAGGGAAAAACAGAAGAGCAACCTGAACCAGGAGAAAGCTATTCCATTTTATGTCTGGGTGATGCTTCCATCATATCAGTGACTAATTGTCACAGCTGGGAACTTCATGACTATTAGATCTGATGCATGGGCCAGGGTTACCCCAGGGAGAAGCAGGAACTTTTGTCAGCAGCCCAACATGACACTGAATCATCTCTAACAACAAATTTTCCTCTAACATTCTCTGTGACCCAGCCAAGTCTGAAGTTCATTTCGGGGCTTCCCAGGACAAGAAAGACATTGACATACTGGAGTCCAGCAGACAGCTATCAAGATGATCAGGGAGATGAAGCACACAGGGAGAGAGCTGGGTTTGTTCAGCTTTGCTGTCTAGAACCTTCTAATGAGAAAGTAACACAGAGCCAAGGGGAGAACAGCAGACAAGATGCAATGGACATATGTTGAAACATGCAGGATTCCAACTCAACGTAAGGATTTTTTAAAATTTATTTCCTTAAACCATGAGGGTGGTCAAGCCGTAGAACATGTCGTCTACAGAGGCGGCAGAACCTTCATACGTGGAGGCACTCCTAACTCAGCCCTGAGCAACATGCCCTAGCTGAAGTTGCTTTGAGCAGGGGCTGGACAAGACGATCACCAGAACTCCCTTCCAACCTACATGAGTCTGTGGCTTCATTCAGTGCATCAGCCATTTTCAAATATTTACTCCAAAATGATTTCTACAGCATTTTTCCTTTTCAAAAGACGACTGGAATTAGAACTTCAGAACTCGAAGCACGGCAACCTGCAACAGTACAGAACATACAACCACATCCAGGGAAAACACTCCATTTAAATCACAAGAAGTGACTGTGGAAACTGTTTTGAGACACCATTACTCAGCTGAGACATTTCCAATGCACGTGTTGATCCACACATAGAGCTGACCAAAGCCTCCTCTGGCACTCAGCACCGCTGCATCTGCCCTTTACTGCACACAGTAAAGCATGGGCACACCAAAGCCTGCCCGCTCAGGCTGTGAATAGTGATAAATACGCAGCCTTACTTTCTGTCTGAACAAAGAAATTTGAGAATAGGTTTCGAAATTGCCAAAAAAAAAAAAAAAAATCAATTTTTTGGTATATTTGTGACTCCATTTTCAGTTGACATAAATACATCACTTGCAAATTTTCAAACAGAATGTATGGGACTGCAAACAGATATTCAACTCAAAAATTTGATTGTGCCTCTTTACTAGACTTCTGTAAGATCTGTCTTACCAGAGAAAAACATCCCTCACTTCACAATTACACCTTACGCACGTCATCGCTTTTTGGCAGTACATACATTTGTGAACAACTGTTTTCAAGGATGAAGTGGAAGAGTAACCGTACAGGAGGAGTAAAGGTACAGGAAGTACAGGAAGAGTAAAATATAATCAAAAATCTCTGACGAGCTCCTTGAGAACTTATTAAGAACTACAACCACTGCCATCAAAACAGACTGATGCATTAGTTTCACAAAAACAAGGCCAAATATTCCACTAGTTTTATGTTTCTTTTGCTCTTTTTTTGATGTTTTAATAAAAATATATTAAAAAAAAAGTTTTGTTAGTTCCATGCAATAACTATATTCTATATGTTATATGTGGCCCAGGCAAGCCAACTCAACGCGACTCAATGCAGCCCAGGCAAGCCAAAAGGTTGGACACCCATGGTCTACAGGATTGCAGCAGCACAACACGGCCTCTGCAAGGCGCAGGGTGTCTCTCAGATCGAGCCTTACAGCTTGGCATGAGTTAAGCCAGCTATCCATGTATGTCAGTGACAAAAAGCTGCACCTCGGCTTTCTGAAAGGCAGCAAGAGCTTGTGAAAGAGGTAGATTAGACAACAAGGGAGCTTATCAGTAATCCACACAATACACATTAAGAAACCCTGTGCTAGGCTAGGTTTATCTACCAGGATTAGGATCTGAATCATAGAATCGTAGAATCGTAAAATCATGGAATGGCCTGAGTTGGAAGGGACTGCAAGGATCAGCAAATTCCAACCCCCCTGCCACAGGCAGNCCCCTCTCCTGATGGAGCCCAGGATATCATTGGCCTTCTGGGCTGCACGTGCACGCGGCTGGCTCGTGTCAGCTTTTCATCCACCAGGATCCCCAGGTCCTTCTCTGCAGGGCTATTCTTAAGGAGTTCTTCTCCCAGCCTGTATATACACCCGGCATTACTCCGAACTAAGTGCAGCACCTTGCACTTCACTGTGCTGAACCTCATGAGGTTCACACGGGCCCACCTTTCTAGTTTGTCGAGGTCCCTCTGGGTGGCATCCATGCCTTCCTTCTATTGTGTCAGCTGCACCATGGGGCAGCACAAACCATCTCTGACGGGACCAAGGCTGCCACTCGGATTCTTCATGGCACTGGACTTCCCTTACACGTGCCACTTCAATATGTTTCCGTGAGGTCACAGCCTCAAACCTGTATTCCTATTATTGCTACAGGTAACACTTTCAGCTAACGCTGCATTAAAGACATAGTGCCCAACTCCACACAAACCCATCTCAGGTGTAAAGCCATCGCGCTGCCACACAGAAGCAGCCGCTCGCAGACAGCGGTGGGGAGCCCCGGGCCCGGCCCCCTGGGCCGCTCACAGCGAGCTACTTACAGCCCTGGTCTCGTACAGCACCAGCTTCTGTACCGAGCTGATCAGCGGCGCCGCGGCCGCCAGCGGCATGGCGGCCTCAGCTCACGGCGGGAAGCGGGAGGGCTGCACGGGGAGGGGGCGCGGCCGGGTACCACAGCACGGCCCCAAACACTGGCACCGGGGAAAGGCGGAAGGGCCGCGGGACACCGCGCATGCGCGCCCAGGGGCGGGCAGGACAGCGCCTGCGCCTCCGCCTGACGGCCGGCGGAGCCCAGCTGCAGCGCGGAGCGGCTCCGCGGCGAAGGGGGTGCCGCGCCCCGCGGGGGGGATTCAGCACCACGGACAGCTCCAAGCGCCCTCCGCGGGGGAGCGACCCGCGCCGCTCCGAGCCTCGAGAGGGCGGGGCGAGGGTGGAGGGGGCGTGGCGAAGGGGAAGGCGCGGGGCGGAGGGGAAGAGGCGGGGGTCCTCGGTTGCCGTGGTGACGGGGATGCGCGAGGCGGTGGCGGGCGTTGCGGCCTGGCGGCCCTGTAACGGCTGGCGAGGAGAGAGCTGCGGGCACGGCGGGTGAGGGCCGCGCGGTGAGTGTCGGTGGCAAACGGAGGGCTGCTGCAGTGGTTTTCTTTGTGGTGTTAAAATGTTGTCCCTGACGCTCGGATGGTCTTTTTCTGCAAGTGTCAGAGCACCTCAGTTGGATATTTCAAAATAAGCTTTTCAGCCTTTTGTTCTGAAGTCATTTTCCTTTCAATTCAAAAATGAAGTTTTAGGGGGACAGAAGGCTGAGGCTCAGCCCTCTGAAGAAAGGGAGCTCTTGCTTTGCCTTCTTCAGATGGTGCTGTGTGAAGCTCCTCACCTCTCTGTCCTCACCTGTTTGAAAGGCGCACCCAGATCCTGCCCCGACAGAGCCGTGTTCTGCTGCCCTTCGTGGCACAGCGCAGGGCGTCCTGGAGACACCAGAACTTGCCAGAGGGGTGCAGGACAAATCTCGAACCATGCATGGCTTCATTCTGCAGAGCATTGTCCCTGTGCCTGGCTGTGGAGGCAGCGAGTAGCCCCACTGGGGATGGGGAGGCCTCTCTGCCTAAAGCTCACAGCATGAGCTCTTAGCACGGCCCATTTCAGGGACCTGAGAGAAGTTCCTGCTGTGTGGTAACTGAATAAGGAGGGAAAAGGCAAGGGAACAAGTAAACGCTGTTTTAAAAAAGGTTACAGGCAGTTTGGGAGCCAGGAAGAAGAGAAGAAGTTGTTATCAACATCCACTTATGAAACAGACCCTCCTGGAAGGGATGTTAAGGCACATGCGTGACAAGGAAGTGATCCAAGAGATCACAGCTTCACCAAGGGCAGATTGTGCCTGACCAGTCTGGTGGCCTTTAGAGGCATGGAGGGACAGTATTGGTGGAGAAAGGAAAGGCAACTGATGTTGTCTACCTGGACATGCGCAAGGAATTTGACATGGACATGCACCACATCCTTATCTCTAAATTGGAGATATATGGGTTTGAAGACTTGACTGGTGGATAATGAATTGGCTGGATGATCACAGCCAGAGGGTTGTGATCAATGGCTCAGGTGACGAGTGGTGTCCCCCAGGGATCTGCCTTGAGACTGGTGCTCTTCAACATCTTTATCAATGACATAGACAGTGGGAATGATTGCACCCTCAGCAAGATTGCTGATGACACCAAGCTGAGTGGTGCAGTTGATACGACAGAAGGAAGGGATGCCATCCAAAGGGACTTGGACAAGCTTGAAAGGTGGGCCCATGTGAACCTAACAGACTTCAACAAGGCCAAGTGCAAGGTGTTGCACTGGAGTCAGAGCAATCCCAGATATGAGTATAGACCAGGAGAAGAAATTGAAGGTGGCCCTGCAGAGAAGGACTTGGGGGTCCTGGTAGATGAAAAACTTAACATTAGCCCACAGTGTGCGCTTGCAGCCCCAAAGACCAACTGTATCCTGGGCTGCATCAAAAGGGGGGGTGGCCAGCAGGGACAGGGAGATGATCGTCCCCCTCTACTCTGCCCTCGTGATGCTCCACATAGATTACTACATCCAAATCTGGGGCCTCCAGCACAAGAAAGACATGGAGCTTTTGGAGCATGTCCAGAGGAGGGCTGTGTAGATGATCAGAGGCCTGGAGCACCTCTCCTCTGAAGGAAGGCTGAGGGACCTGGGCCTGTTCAGTCTGGAGAAGAGAAGGCTCTGGGGAGACCTCATTGTGGCCTTCCAGTACTTAAAGGGAGCTTATAAAATGGAGGGGAAACAACTTTTTACATGAGTAGATAGTGATAGGACAAGGGGAAATGGTTTAAAACTTGAAGAGGAGAGATTTAGATTAGATGTCAGGGAAATTTTTTCTGAGAAGGTGGTGAGGTGCTGGAACACTCTGCCTAGAGAAGCTGTGGCTACTCCACCCCTGGAGGCATTCTAGACCAAGTTGGATGGCACCCTGGGCAACCTAGTCTAGTGTCTGATCGAGTGGTTGGCAACCCTGCTCGTGGCAGGGGATTGGAATCTGATGAATCTTTGAGGTCCCTTCCAACCCAAGCCATCCTATGATTCTATGATCCATATGGTTGCAGCAGGAAATTGGGGTTGGTTCCAATAATCCTTTGTTTTCCTGAACCAACTCCTCTCTTAGCACTGGGTACATTGTGTATATTGACTAAATGCTTTTCCTCCTTCTTTTGTTACAAAGCAGGTTGCCTTGTGTTGCATTATTATTTTTAAGTATGTGTCATTTTACACATACATAAACTATCCTTTATAACAAGCTCTTTTTTTCCTTCCAATCTTAGATAATTTATGGCTTCACAAGAAGAAAAACAAGCTCAGCCCTTTACAGACATCTTTGATGAGGATGAAGCTGAAAAATCCTTTCTGTTGTCCAAGCCCACTTGCATAATTGTCCTTGGAAAGCCCGTAAGATGTCTGATAGAAGTTAATTGTTTTCCTTAGATGTAGTGCTAGCAATTTTACTTTTCCTTTCAAAAGCATTATTTTACTGACACTGCAAAAAAACAGGGACCTACTTTTTTTATCTTTTCTACATTGCAAATTCTGCAGAGTGATGTAAATATTCTGATCACATTTAGTGAAGCCATTTTTTTGCCTGAATGACCACTCAAATGCATTACAAAGTGTTATTACTGTAATGAAAAGTTGCATATTGGCAAATATCCAAAATATTAAAAGTTTTCATAATGGCAACTGGATTGTCTTATGTTATTTTACTATTCTACCGTTTTTTACTAAACTTGGCAAAGGCATAAATAGACATAAAAGAACCTTCATGTTAACATACTTACCTGTTAATGACTTACAGATATGCAATGAGATATTAAATATTTAAATGAACATTGACAGATTTCTATGTTGTGTAACTGGGAATAACTGAAGTTTATCTTGGTACCCTGATGAGTTGTGCTATATCAGAACTATAACTCAAGGTTTCTCTTTTTTTTTTTTTTAAATAATTTGTGGTCTCCTTGATTTAGGAAAAATTGATACTTTGTGACTGTAGACTTCTCAGATTTCTTTCTCCCATGTGCAGGAGACTCAGTGAGTGGTTTTGCATCAGCACCTTAGCGTGCTGAAGGGGATTCTTTTTAGGTGCAAGTTTGCCTTGCACCTGAACTGAACCTGGTAGGCACTCAAACATACCACTGGTGCACTGAAGGCTGCTTTCCTCTTAAATAGTCCTGTTGCCCATGAAAGTGCCTTCAAATCACCCCACTTCCAGTGTGAACACAAGGTCTTCTAGAAGCTTGCCCTCTGCATGTGTGTGTGATTTCACTAGGTACCACAACACATCTGAAATGACAATACAGAAATTTGCTTTGTGCTGTGCACCAGGGTGTGAGAAGTGGTGTGCACCTTCAACTGGCAACCAACCTAAACTTTAGTGCCAACTGGCCCATCAAATCATGTCCCAAGTCCTTCTGTCTGGGCCACACCACATAGTAATGTACACCTATCCCTGTGTTGTGCACCCTGCCAGCACTAATCGTCACATGACAGTGGCAGATTAAATAATGGGAAATGTCCATAGAGCTAAAATGCAGCTATGCTGTTTCCTTTCCTCAAAGACTTCTTTCAGCAGGCTGGAAGGCTCCCAGTCCATAGTGTGTGCATAGTTATGCATGCATTCTAACTCCTTGGCTCCTGCATAATGCTTGACTGCAAATCTTTACATCTGACCAAAATGAGAAAGAAGCCAAGGTGTTGTTCTGCAATTGGATGAGATGCAAGCATCACAATGTGAGAGCATAAGGTGATATCTGACAAGTGAGCCTTATGATCAGCATGCGACTTTAAAGAATGCATTTGAATCTGTAGACTACTATAGTGGTCTGGCTTACCTGGTTTTAAACAAACCTCAAACTTCTAACCTTATACAGAAAAAGTAACTTTACACTTTTATAGACTAAAATAGCATAAAATGCTCATTGAAAGACAATGCAAAAACATATGAGATTCTCTTTTGAAATAATTGCATTCGACGAATGATTGATATTAATACTAGACAGGTTTACAGATTTTAACAAAGGGTTGAAAATGAATGGTCCTGGACAAGAGGTCAGAGTATTAAACATCCTATTTTTATGATAATATCTTTTATTTGTACGTCTAATTTGTCCACTTATCTTATTTATGGTAATTCTTTTAAGCTAAAAATGTAGTGCCATTGAAGCAAAGCCAAATGCATGTATTTTCATCACACCTGTAAGACCTAAGCTACGACTAGGCTGGAGTGTTTACTGATACAATGTTAATTGGAAGTGTAACTTATTTGTGGATTTTTTTTAGTATTTTTCAATCACAAAATGTATCTAGGACAAGCAGACTGTCAAAAATAGGTCTTCTTGAATGCCCTTGACAAAAGGGCGTAATCCTAGCAGTGAAAGATGGTGAGTTTTGTAAAATCTCATTCAGGTAGACATTCTCTTAGAGGACTCTTTGTTCTTGGTTATGTTGGTTCCCTGGGATTAAGTCAAGTGATAACATAAACATTTTATCAGTGTCTAAAACAGATTTGTGGAGCAACAAGGGCAATTCTTATTCATTGTTTTAGTCATTGTTTTAGTCAAAGAATACTATCTCTGTGACTCTTACTCAGAAATGACTGAACCCTTTTTCATCATAATTTGCTTTGAGACTAAAGATAATAAATTTCAGTGCTAATATTTCTCGTGGGAATTTATGGGCAAATCATAGCTGAGTTTTAAACAGAATTACTCATTAGCAAAGTTAGTACTATTGCTTTGGAGATACTCAACTGCAAAGGGCAGTAGCAGTGTATTAGCAATGCTAGGAAGATGGTATTAAAATGAATATTTGTGTTTGTCCAGTGCATAGGTCAGAGGCCCTAACCCTGGTGACAGCTTTTAACTGCTTTTATATAAATATATTAAAAATGTTATTTATAATATTTATAATATATTATTTATTGTGCAATATGTATTTTTTTCCTTCTGGCTGCTTTTCTTTTAAATGCGTATTTTTCTTTTTAAGGGTTCTGGAAAGAAAACATTAGCTAGAAACCTAGCACAAATATGGAAATGCGTTTTAATAGAAGGTAAACATACACTATGGGAACATGATACCTTTTATTTTAGCATATCCTCTCTGTTCCTGGTAATCAAAATGATATGTTGTTGATTGCATTGAGGACTACTGATAAGGACCAGGTCATTTTGACAGAAATACAATTGCTGAACAATGGCCCTTTAGTTATAGAAATGTTTAAAATCTACTCCCTAAATATATGTAACATGATAATCAAATTACATTCCCAGTCCTGTAAGGTGATTCATGTGACCCGTCTAGTATATGTGGAGGCAACTGATTGAAGTCCGGAGAGCACAGAGATTTTCTGATACAGATCATGAAAAAATAGAAGGATCTTTCCTTTCTGTGTTTGTGCAGTGTCTAACACAATGGGGAATGTACTCCAAGAAACAGAAGCATAGCATATATATCAGTGGAAGGAATCAGCAGCAATTAAAGAAATATATTCTTTTCTATCTGTAGTTTTTTTAAGCTCTGGCACTATTTTTGTATGTGACGTTATTCACAAATCTTCATTCATTCTCTTCAGTTTTATGAAAAAAAATCTTTTTTTCCACCAGATTTGTACTACCTGTTTGAAGTATAATATGTCCTTTTTAAATAGAAGAAAAGAAGGTTTACAGTAACCGTAACTATGAAGAAATTTCATAGAATCATAGAATGGCTTAGGTTGGAAGGGACCTCAAAGCCTATCTGATTTCAACCCCCTGCCAAGGGCAGGGTTGCCAGCCACTAGATCAGGATGCCCAAGGCCCCATCCAACCTGGCCTTGAATGCCTCCATGGATGGGGCAGCCACAGCTTCTCTGGGCAACCTGTTCCAGTACTGGCCTTACCACCCTCTGAGTAAAGAATTTCCTCCTGACATCTAATCTATGCCTCCACTTTTCTATTTTAAAACCATTCCCCCTTGTCCTATTACTATCCACCCATATAAAAAGTCACTCTCCCACCCATTTATAAGCTCCTCTCAAGTACCAGAAGTCTGCAATGAAGTCTCCCCAGAGNCACTGTCCCACCCATTTATAAGCTCCTCTCAAGTACCAGAAGTCTGCAATGAAGTCTCCCCAGAGCCTTCTCCTCTCCAGGCTCAACAAGCCCAGCTCCTTCAACTATTCTACATCCACTTTTTCATACATCCAGCCCTCTGATCATCTTCGTGGCCCTCCTCTGGATCTGCTCCAACACGTGTTTCTTGTGCTGGGATATCTTAGTTTCAGCTGAGACAGAAGNAAAAAATCTTTTTTTCCACCAGATTTGTACTACCTGTTTGAAGTATAATATGTCCTTTTTAAATAGAAGAAAAGAAGGTTTACAGTAACCGTAACTATGAAGAAATTTCATAGAATCATAGAATGGCTTAGGTTGGAAGGGACCTCAAAGCCTATCTGATTTCAACCCCCTGCCAAGGGCAGGGTTGCCAGCCACTAGATCAGGATGCCCAAGGCCCCATCCAACCTGGCCTTGAATGCCTCCATGGATGGGGCAGCCACAGCTTCTCTGGGCAACCTGTTCCAGTACTGGCCTTACCACCCTCTGAGTAAAGAATTTCCTCCTGACATCTAATCTATGCCTCCACTTTTCTATTTTAAAACCATTCCCCCTTGTCCTATTACTATCCACCCATATAAAAAGTCACTCTCCCACCCATTTATAAGCTCCTCTCAAGTACCAGAAGTCTGCAATGAAGTCTCCCCAGAGCCTTCTCCTCTCCAGGCTCAACAAGCCCAGCTCCTTCAACTATTCTACATCCACTTTTTCATACATCCAGCCCTCTGATCATCTTCGTGGCCCTCCTCTGGATCTGCTCCAACACGTGTTTCTTGTGCTGGGATATCTTAGTTTCAGCTGAGACAGAAGTTGTTTTTTCTAATAGTGTCTAGTATGATGCTATGCTTTGGTTTTAGGAGAAAAAACAATGTTGATAACACACTGGAGTTCTAGTTGTTACTGAGCAGCGCTGTGCAGAACCTAGGATGTTTTACTCATGACACTTCTATTAATCTTCTTTAGTATGATATATCCATGTGTACGCATATTCCTTCAACAGTTGCTAATAGCTTTTTTCATTTTCCACATCAAAAACTTTCCACATACAGAATCATAAGCAATTTAGCTCAGAAAGGACCTCTAGACATCACTGAGTCCAACATTCCATCAAAGCAGTGTCAGCTAGAGCAGGTTGCTCAAGGTTGTGTCTGTTTGAGTGTGAAATATCTCCAGGGAGTGAGAGTCCTCCATCTCACTGGGCAACACTTTCAAATGTTTGACTACCATCACGATGAGAAATTGCATCTGAATTACCTAATTTTAATTTCTCATGTTCCTGCTTGCCTCTGTTGCCTCTTGTCCTATCTGTACTTCTGTGAAGAGAGTATTTTTGACCTTGTGACTTCTCATTAGTCTTAGACAGCAGTAAGAATTGCCTTCTGCCTGAACAAGTTGCCTCCAGGCTGAACAAGGCCAGTTCCTTTGGCCTCTCCTAGTATGTTCAATACTTCTAATCATCCTGATGCCCTCCACTGCACTTGCTCCAGCCTATTAACATCTGTCCTGTGCTGTGTTATTGATTTGAAACGCAATCAAAGTTTAAGAATTATAAATAGGAAGTGTTCACAATCTTTTTAATTTATCAAAATACTTCCTATTCACTGGATAGGTCTATTCTATAAATAAACCAGGCAGGGTTACACATACAGCAACATTTTTCAATTGTCTGTATTGTTTATTAATCATTCCTCAGCCCAGTTTTGGCTCCTGGCAACTAATAGTCTCCCAAACAGCCACTCACAGTATAGAGGATAGTAGGCGTGACACTCATCATTACTAGCAAGAGCAGTTTGGAAACCATCGCTGTGTTTTGGGGAGAAAGATTTTAGCTGTATGGGCTAATAAAGCCACCAGGCTTCAGAAACTTTCCCTGGCCTGGCTTGTTTAGTAATGTATATGTAGCCTTCAGTGTCATTCTTGACAACTTTTGTGAATTTCTGCTTATTTCAATGGTATGTAAGTGAGATAGACTTCCAGCATCATTCTGCCATGATGCCATCGTTCAGAAAGAAGACCTTTGAATTTGGAGGGTGTCAAATTTAGTAAGGAGTAGGTTTTTAAGGACATTGCTAAAGCAGATTCTTTTGTGTGTCTGAACACTTCTTTCTTGCTTTTTAAATTTGGGATGTTTTTGAGCTCAAATATTCAGCCCTGGATTATACAACAGTAATACTAATATGACATAAATCAGTAGTTAAAATAAACCTGCAAGGCTATTATCTTTATTGTATAGAGCTAAATTGTAGGGAAAAACATTTAAACAGCCGGTGCCAGAAGGCACCAAGTTCTGGATAGACACAATATTGTAAGGGCTCTAAATACAATCGCTGTTCATTCAAAAATAGTCTGACTTGCTGCTACATACTGTTTAATCACAGAATTGTCTTGGAGCACACATATATAATTGCATGTATTTGTGTGTGTGTGTGTGTAGGTATATGTATATGTGTGCCTGCATGTACATGTCTGCATATAAAATAAATCTTATGAAGTGTCTTAATGTTATTCTATCTGATGTGCTTCTTCAGCTTTGGAAGTAATTCAAACGAATATTCGTGAAGAAACAGAATATGGGCTTAAGGTAAAAAGTGTAATGTGATAGTAAATTTTGTCGCATTCTTGATAAATGCACATTATATAAGGCTACGTTTTGCATTTTACCTTAGTGTCAAGAATTGCTTTTCAAAGGTCAAAGTATTCCTGAAGAACTGGTTACAGAAATGATTCTGAAAAAGATTGAGTCACCAGAAGTTGAACATTTTGGTAAGTGTATTTATAGCCTAAACTTCCAAGAATGAGCTAACTATAATTTTGTCAAACTTTGCATCCATTACTGCTCAAATATATTTCATGTTACATTAGACTGTAGTACCTTTTGCTGTATCCTCAGATTGTGGAACATCTCTAAACAGAGAGTGTATTTAGGGATTAATTTACCAATATGGGAGTTCAGAATACATCATGTCAATCCTATGTTATGTTAATGTTGGGAAAATGGATGCTAAGTATTGCAATGACTCTCATTTGACAGTATCATCTGAATATAAAAGGTACAGGATTTAAAATACAAAAATTTTGGCTTGAATACTTCTGTAAAAAAAAAAACAACTATCAGCAAAATATTTTTAACATTTAAGATACTGAAAAAGAAGAAACAGATTATTTAAGGTGCATGGTAGTACAGTCTTTTAAGAGTTGCTTATTGCCTTTCCATTTTTTCACTGAGACTAAATTAGATGAGAATGTAGTTTATTTTTCTGGTACAGACTTTCATTTGGAATTTCCGTTATAGGAGAAAGTCAGGTATAATGCCAAAAACATGTCAAGTTTCTAATGCTCTGGGAGCTAGCAAGTTTCAATAAGCTTTTAGTTTCAATGATGTTTTAGTTCTTTCTCTGGACCAAGACTCAATGGTTTACAGGAGCCTTACCTAGTGAAGCCAAGCTTTTAGAACAGTAGGCAAAAGACAGATAAATAGGAAAGAAATAGAAAAAAGGAGGCAATGAGGAAACAGACATTTGAGGGAAGAGGTGGCAGTAGAAATGCTGCTGTTACTCTGTATGGTCAGGACTTTTATAAAAGAGGAGACTTAAGAGAGGTCTGTGTCATCTGAGTTTCCCTCTCTGAATCAGTCCGATGATGAATGCTTAAGATATGTCTACCATAGAAGACCACAGAGATCCTACAGACTGTAAACAGAAGTCTGATAAAAGTTTGGTTCTTGTAGCCAAGCCATTTTTTGTATTACATATCCCCAAAATGTGCATGTAATAGGACAACTTATGTCCTCACTATTTTTCCTGGTAACTAGAACTCATCTCCAGAACTAATTGGGCAGGCTTCCCACATCTCACTGCCTACTAGAATCCTCTGAATGTATCAACAACCCAGAATCAAACATCTACAGTTCCCAGACGAATGACTACACACTACAGTCTCCCTTACTTATGCTCTTCCACAAATTTTACATCTGTGGATAGAGGCTCTCCAAAGAGAGCCTCTTCAGTTCTAGTACTTGTTGCAAAGGCTACTGATATGTTTTGGGGTTACACAGACTTGAATGAAAAGATTATCATAAAATTCTAAGCATTTGGAGCATGCACCATTTCTCTCAGGGAATATTCTCATCATTAAGCTAAAAAATCAACTTGATTCTTGTTTAGTCTCTTACTCTGGCCTCATGAATACTGAGTTCCTTGCTCTACAGTTGTTACTGCATTGTATGTACTTATTTACTGGTAGTTACAGTACTCACCCAGGAACTTGAAGCTATACACACTAATATCTCTGAGGCTATGCACAGTAATACTGGGAAAAGGGTATAATTACCACCATGCCTGTCAGGTATAGTTAGTGTCTTTGCTGAAGAGGACTCAACATTGTGAATCCTGACTGAATAGATGCTTGCCAAGTTGTTATATATACTGTGTGCATAGTGCCTCCTTTTGAGAGGATTTAACATCCACGTGCACTGTGTATCCCAAAAAGGAGTTCAGGCTCCCTTTATCACCAATGGAAGCGATGGCTTTTAAAGGTTGTTGTGGCTATTTTTGCAATGTCTTTCACAATGCCTTTGAGTGGCAAAAATAGTCCCTAGAAGCTTATTTCCTTTTATAATATAATATCTGAGTTAGGCACATGAAGCAGGAGGTCTGAGTATGATCCTTAATGTCTACGTATTTCTTATATTTCTTAACTGATTTAACAGGCTTTGAGAATGCTAAATTAAGTTTAAAACAATGCATTTATGTCTGTATTTCATTTGGAGGAGACACAGGTGCACCTTTTTTTTTGCATCGTTATGTACATGGTTTAAAATTGTGCCACTAAATAGATTTTATGTTTGAAGGAGATAAGTATAACTATTTCTGTATTCGTCATAACCTTCTAGAAGATTTATTTATTAAAATGTATTGTGCAGGTTATGTTCTCAGTGGATTTCCTTCTCTCTCAGAGGAATATATGACTGTTCCACAGCAAATAGAGAAAATAAAAAATCTAAAATTTAAAGCAGATTTCCTGATTAACATTAAGGTAATGTCACCTTCAATAACTTGCTAGTCATTTGCCTAATTATTAGCAGACTTACACACTGCATAAGTCAGAAGATAGTATTTTCCCCTATGCATTTGAGTATAGTATTTGTTGAGAACCAATAAATTTTTCTTTTTTATGCTGAAATAGAATTACACTAGTTTGTTCCATTATAAACACTGATCATGTAAAATAGTGTGCATTTCCTATGACTTCAGTAGGATCTACAGTCTTTGCACTCCTATTGCACAGCATGTACGGTCACGAACATGCCCTTCTTCTTGCACTGTTTTATTTATTAACTAGATTCTTTCCTTCTTATACTTTGAAAGTGCAGAATGGGCTGCTGAGATAACACTGAATGGTGAGTCTCTGGTGTCGTGCTCCAAAATCATTAGGATTTTGATTCTAGCTGTCGTATCCACGTGGTTTGTCAGATGCTAAGATTTCATGCATGAACCAAGTCTATCGCTTTGCCAGATTTGAGTCAGTGTTTTAATGACAAGGTTTTTTCATTCCTTACTTTTCATACTTAATCTGCTTGACCATGCATGGTTAAAATGTGTGAATGCCTATTTTTTATTTCCTATCCTCTTGGAAAGATCTTAAAAGATCAGAGAAGCATGTTTTTGTGCTGCTTTCCAGCTTGCTTTTATTTTTTCAACTGCAGGAAGTCAGCCTTTGTTTTAATACCAGATAGTAAGAAATCCTAGCTCTTGAGAATTCATATCGTATAGTTTCACGTGGAGCAGCACAAGTAGAAGAGTGATACTGTCTACACGAGAAATAAAACAGAATTCTATACTTCATGTATGTAACATCATCTTCTAGGAAGACTGAGACCGAACATTCACTGAAATCTTTGGCCTAAATTCAAATAAATAGTTTTGCCTTTTATTTCAGTGAATTTGAGCTGTTTTCACAAATTCGTCAGAATTGTAACTGTTTTCATTATACTAAAAAGAAAGGAAGGGACATACTAGATAAATCTAGAACAATGAAACATTGTTATTACAAATTTAGAGAAATTTTGTCTCTCCAAGAATAATGACAGCTCTTTGAAAAAAGAGCCATATCTGGCCAAATTTCTTCTTCCCTGTTTCAAAATGTATTATGTTATATGGCAGTCATCATCAACTGTATGACTCACTCTTATAGCAGGAATATAGAAATGCCCTGAAGTATTGTTATGCTTCAAGGGATACCTCAGATAATGAGTGTAATATGGCTGTTGTTAGCCATGTGATTCTAAAAGCTCTCTTTTCCTCTGTAGAAATCAATTCTCCCTGTCTGTCACCATTTGAATTCATCAATTGCAATGTTTTCTTGTTACCAAAGATCTCTCATGTTTGAAGGATAAGCTCTAACAATACAGAAGGGAAGAAAAATGATCTATTGCTTGTTGTACTCAATTTCATCACAGAATTTAATCCATTAATTTAATGCATTCTAAGGCCACATCCATATTTACCTGTTATCCTGGTTTCAGCCAGGACGGTGTTGAGAGCACATCAATGTTATGGCTGAGTGACAGAAACGTATCCAGGACAAGGAGGAACTAGGGCAAGCACTGTTGCCTTTATGGCACAGCAGCAGGGGCAGGGTTCAGCCGGGACAGCTGGCCTGAATTAGACAAGAGGTTATTCCATGCCATGTGACACTGTGCAGAAAGCTATAAAACTGTGGGGAGTCTGCTACAGGGGGCTGGCTGCTGCTTGGGGATTGGCTGAGCACTGCTCAGTGAGTGGTGAGATGGAGTGTTACTAGCGCGGCGTTTGGCAAGCAGTTGTATGGTTAGTTGGGTATCAGGTGGCAATTAATTGCTTTGCAGATACATACATTACATATTGTTATCGCTGTGTTTTTGTTTCTATTTTCCTTTTCTCATTTAGTAAATAGTTTTTATCTCAACCTATGAGTTCTGTTTTGTTTCTAATTCTTTCCTTCATTCTATTTTGGGGTAGGAGGAGGAGTGAGAAAATAATTGCTCACTGAATAGCTGCCTGCTGGGTTAAACCACAACACCCATGTTCAATGTTAAACATATTCTGTAACATTAAGCATATTCTGTAGGGCTTTTTGTAGAAAGACTTATGCTTGTTCTTCCAGAGCTTCAAACTGCTGAAAACCTTTCACCTCTCAGACAATGGCACTATGCTTTGTATAAAGATCTAGGAAGTCAGAGGCACCTAGGAAAATTGATTTAATCTTGCTCATGTCCAACCCTCTTTGGTATTAGCTGCAAGAGACTTGTTTATAAACTACAACTGAAAATAACTTTCATGGCAAAATGTGCTCAGGTGGTGGCTGCACTCCTGATAGGATATGTAAAATACTGAAGGGGAAAAACTTATTTAATATTTTATTTTTGCACTGAGTAACTTTGCTGTTGGTGAAATTTTTTTTATTTACTAAGAAATTTAGTGGAGAAGAAGTTTGGGAATCAAAATATTTGCCAAACAGCTTCTTACCCTCCATATTCTGCAGTTTAAGGAAAAATGATATTATTATAGCAGTACACTAAGTATGTTTTCTTTTGCTTGTTCCTTGCTAGTGCTCAGATTATGACTTATGCCAAAGGTTATCAGGACAAAGGCAACACCCTGAGTCAGGGGAAGTATATCAGAGAAACCAGTGGGATCCTAGTGTTATTCAAAAACAAAAGAAAAGTAGTGATCAGGATGAAGAGGAGAATGAAGAAGCTGAAGAGATGGAAGAAGAGGTAAATACTGCTGATTTCTGAAGAGAGCAAAGTATTAGAATGTACTCTAGATAAAGCAAAACAAATTCCAGTATTCTAAAATATCACCATATTATATTATGAATTAATTTTGCTGAGCTCTGATCTTAATTCACCTTTTGTTCTTCTTTAAGCAATGTGGGGTAATATTTAGATTATAGGTTTAAACGACGGCAAATGGTGATTATTATATAGCTCAACCTAGATCAGGCCTCCATCTTAAAGTCACTGAAGTGTTTCTTTCCATAAGTTAAAAGGTTGTATCTGGAGAATGGTGGCTTTATAATGCCTTGCATTTGAGTCTGGGAAAATGCAAGAGTCTTGATTTTTGTTTGGTTTACTAGTGTATGCAGAAGTATATTGTTTTCTGGTTTTGGTGTTAGACTACTACAAATAGATCTTGTGGTTTTTAATAAAGATTTTTTGTGGTTATTCATATTGAATTCAATTTGGATTATAATTCTGGGCAGAGATTTGTCAATGCAAGTTCCAGCTGCATATATCTCAATTTCCAGAAACTACATCAGGAGTAGTATTGCTGTCAACAATAACTGGGCACTCATTGCAGTACTCCAGAAAACTACTTTATTTACTCGTGGATGTAGACAAAATCTAGTTTAGTACATGATTTTATTTCTGTATGTTGAAATATTTAACTTTTTCTTCCTCAGATTGCAGAATATTCACTTGCAATGTCAGAAATGTTGCATCAATTAGTGCAAAGACCTGAAGACACTCTTGAAAATGCAGAGGAAAGAGTTGGCTTGTATGAGGATATAATGCTTCGTTCTTTAGAAGTAAGAAAAAGCAAAATTGATAGGATGATGCTTAACAAATGGTTGTTTAAAATATGTCATACTACTTTCAGAGTTTTTTGAATTTGAGATTTATTTTGTGGAGGTTAGCACAAGGCATGCTGCGACATATCCCCAAGTTCTGAAATTCATACTGAAATGAATTATACTAAATCTTCATCTGTGAGTGTTGATTCTACTCTGGAGTCTAGAGATTTTTGTAAGACATCAGTACAATGAATCTTGGTTTTGCTGAGGTCCACAGTACTCCAACCTTTGATATTTACGGGAGCAAAATGAGCTTCAATGTAATTATCTGGTTAACTATACTCCGTTGATGAATGTGTCTCTGTTCTTAAACAGGACTTGATAGCTGAACACGACTGTCAGTATCTTATTGAACTGGATGGAAATCAGCAAGCAGATGATCTTTTTGCGGTAAGCTATACACCTTAATTCATTATTCTTAACCCTAAAGAAGTTATACAACTTAATTCTACTAGAAAAGAATTTCAGTTCAGTGGATTGTTTTCTTTAAGGGGTCAACAAATTAAATTCTGCATAAAACTCATCTAATTATTATTAGTAACTATTACTTGAAAACATCACTTTTGAAATACCTACTTCTGTTGCTCTATTAAAGCAGCTATACAATTCACTGCACCACCCCCAGACATTGGTGTATGGTTCAAGATAATATTTCCAGGCAGACTACAAACTCTTCTGCAGTGTATCCATCTTTTTTTAGTGCTTTATAGCTTGTATTAGCATCAGATATATTTGCAGAATTGGCTTAATGTGCTGTTATCTGAGATAATGATGGATTTTTTATGATCTTTGATACTTTTTTACAGAGTAATAGAAGACTTCATTATTTTCCCTTTGACAGTTCTGCTGAGTCTTTTTATCTAGATTCTTAACTTATAACAGCCAACTTATTCACCCTATTAAAAATTAAAATTATAAAATTTCAAGATAAATAATCTTATTCCCTGCCTCAGTGTTAAGAGTTGCTTTAAATATGAACTTAAAGTATAGGATTGAAAATGGAGAAACTGTCTTTGACAATGTAGGAAGTGAGCTTCTTCCTGCACTTTCTCTCTGCTGTTGTTTGAAACAAGTTAAATTGAGTCTAATTTTGTAAGTATTTAAATTTATGCTTGTCTTTACTGTCAAGTGTAGTCCTATGGGTCATACAGGAAAAAAAAAAACACTAATTTTGCAGGGTCATAATGTAAAATCTCATCATCTATGGTTTGTGAATATCACAGCAAAAGTTTTATCCTAAATGTAATAAAGTTATGTAATTATTTCCAACTCTTTTACTTATGAGTAAGGCAAAGACTGTTATGGAACTACTCCATGCATGACAATATTAGCTTTTTTATTTCAAGAACACTTGTATTCAAGCAAGATTACATTCAGGAAATACTTCAAATAAATTCATTATCATTTGATTCTCATTAGCAGGCAGGATTAAGTATCTTTTAAAATACATCACCCAAACTTGCATTACTTACAAGTGTACATAATATTGCAGTCACTTAAAGAGATCTTCTTCCTTTTGCCATTCTTTTGGTACAGAGTGGAGCTCATCTGAACACTTCCACAGCTCTGTAGGAAAGAATCCTTCCCAGTCTATTCCTGTAGAAGGCTTGGGATTCGCAGCATAATGAGGAAATAAAAAGGCTGTGATTCAACATTTTCCACTGCCTATATCCAAATTGCTTGTTAGAGCTCTTCTGAATAACTATCAGTGCTCCAAGCTAGAAATTGGACCTCAGTGTATATATGGTCATTATATAAATAATGTTACAATTTAAAAAATACTTCGGGGATCCTGTCAGATTGCAAAAGCAATTTTGATCAGTACTGAGTCAGTTATTTTCTCCTCAGTCAGTGGTAATTCGACTTCAGTCTATGGCTGTTCAGAATGGAGCTCCTATAACTAGACTTCAGAGTGAGCAAGAAGATATGCTAGAGGGACTGGAAAATGTAAGTGTGTTTTTTCTGAAATGTGAGTGACTATAATAAGTATAAAAAATTTTTTTTCTGCTATGAGCTTATACTGTAACATCTTTGTCTTACTGCAACCACTTTGTTCTGCCATACAATAAAGACATTTTTTGTACCTTAATTTTCTAGAAATACAAATTTAAGATAATTCTCTAACAGAAATCCACCTAAACTGTCTTTAAAAAAGTGATTTGAAAAAATAAGTTAGGTGATTATAATAAAATTGTGAGAAAATGTTTGTTTTAGGAATGGAAGAAGAATGAATTCCTTAGAAAAAAAGAAAGTTTAGTTGAAGGATAACAATCTCAGCAGGTGACTTTTATTTCAATCTTTACTCTTTTCTTGGAAGAAAAACATAGCATGCTACTACAAATTTATCAATATCCTGTATAGCTGAATTCACATACGTTGTTCTTCACGTAGTTAATTCTAAACATGACACGTTAGTGTTGAATTTTACCGAATCATCACAATTGCAATTTGTATCCTTTCCAAATAAAAATAGAAAAACAAGACTCTGCATATATCTTCACTCATCTTTCTTACTTCGACAAAACTTTGAATGTATGAATGGTACTGTAACTGCAGGGACCCTGCTATATGTTTTCAGAGTGGAAAATCCCCTTTTTTCTTCTGTGTCTGTCAAATGCGAAGTGAAGGTCTTCCTGTTTCAGAGGACTGTGTCAGAAGAGATCTATATTTATTGTTTAGTTGGTGTTTTTGTGCTTGTGTGTAAGCTTTTGGGATTCAGTGTTTGTGTCAAGAATTTCTGCAGCTTCACTGGACATTGTATCTAAAATTGTTTCCCTTTTGTGTTGAACTTGCCAACTGTTAGTCCTCTAGTTTTTGATATGGGAAAGTGAATAGTTTTGTACTCTGTATATGCCCTCTAACAACTCATGATTTCAGACTTCTGTACTGTTTTACATAGCTCTCTTTCCTGAATTAAAAGAATTCCTGTCTTATTTTTTGTTAGATGACAGATCAATAACACAAAATGTATTTTGCGTCACCTCTTCCTGAAACTTCTTCAATTCTACTGCATGTTACTTGAGATTTGGGTAGCAGAATGCACACAGCAGTAAAGAAGTGGGCAGGAGTTATACAGTTAAAAATGTTTTACTTTCTCTTTTCTAAACATTTCTAACATTCAATTTTTCTGTTTGCTGTTGGGCATTGACCAAATATTTTCATGGGAGTATGTATTACAGCTCCAAGATCTATTCTTGAGTAGTCAATGACAACTCATCATTTTCTATGTAAAACTGGTATTTGAATGTCCAGCTTCAGCTTCTAAAGGTCACAGAATCACAGAATTGTGGGGGTTGGAAGGGACCTCTAAAGGTCATCGAGTCCAACCCTCTGCCAAAGAAGCACCCTACAGCAGGTCGCACAGGTGGGTGTCCAGACAGGTCTTGAATATCTCCAGAGAAGGAGACTCCACAAAACTCCTTCTGCAGTTCTTCCCAGCCAGCACTAGTCTATACTATTCTGGGTAATTTGGAGTAAATATAAACTGTAGATTTCACTCACTCTTCACCTTCTTTAAAAGATCTATTAAACTTACTCCTATCACATGATGTCTCTGCATAATGAAAAGGGATATTTTGACCTTGCTCTTCTCCCACCCTGATCTTGATCTTTTCTTCATTCCTTTTATAAGAAAACTGGCTGTTTTCCGTCTTATTCAATAAATGGCTGATTTGTACCTCTTCATCTGTCTAAACTTCTGAAAATAATTAATGAAGCCTACAGGAACTATTTTAAGTACTATTTTTATTAAATAAAATTTAAAACCTAAATAGTTTACCCTTAAAATTGTAGTACAATTCTGAAATACACGTGTATTTTTAAAAAGATCTTTAAAAGCATGATTTGATTTTCTGTTAGATTTGCTTGTTTTCCAACAAAATATTTCAGAAGGTTAATTTACATAGAACATGGCCTATGTAGCTTCAGACAAAAGTTACATGTGCTGTCATTGCTGTTTTAATTAACAGGATAACCTTTTCCGCGCTCTGTCATCATTCAAGCTAATAGCTCCCAGATACCGATGGCGTAGAAGCAGGTGGGGACAAGTGTGTCCTGTGGCTCTAAAGAAGGGTGATATTGTAATGGGAAACCCAGACTTGGCTGTCAGGTTAGTGGAATTTGTCATTTCTTATTTTTATTTCTGTTCTATAAGACAGTTGTCTAAATTTTTTAGCTTCTTTTCTGTTTTAAGTTTTCTAGGTAAAATGTATGTGCTGTCATCCCCAGAGGCACTGAAAACATTTATGTTGAATCCACGGCCTTACCTGTTGCCACCAATGCCAATGCCTCCTTGTAAAGTACTAGTATTTGGCCCTCCATTGTCTGGGAGAACAACTATTTGTAACTTGATTGCAGACAAATACAAAGGAAAGGTATGTTTATAAATGTCTTACCTAACACAGGTATCAGCTGAGACTGTCAGTAAAACATCCTTATTTTTGTTGTGTCATCAACATACATACTGCAAACATTAACAAATATACTGCTAGCATGCATATTATGCAGACATAGTAATTCAGTAAAATGCATTTATATAACATACAATCTATTTCTCCTCTCTGTGAGACAAATATTTGTCAGTTATTTGTCTGAGCATGAGAATATTATGAATATATGTATATAAAGTAAATGTTATCACAAATTAGAAATTGTTTTATACGCGCACAAAGTACCCACTTATGTGTCAATTTTTCTGAAATTTGCAGAACTTCTTTAAATACATTTGACTGTGTGACAGTTGCTGGGTCTGATGCTATATGTCTGTGTTTTTTCAAATAATTTCACTAGGTCCTTGATATGTCTGAACTCATTCAATCCCAAATGGAAGAAACAAGAGAGAAAAACATTGAGCAAGTGAGATTGGATACAATAGAAAAGGCTATAGCAGAAGTGAAAAATAGGTTGGAATTAGAAAAGCAGTCAAAAGAACCAGGTGAATAAGGTGTTCTGTGGTCTTTGAAGTTATCTTTGCTTTAGGTTATTTAACAGAAACAGTTGCTGTCACTAGGAAATGCTCTAGATTACTCATAAAATATTACAGAAGCTGTGTTTGCTGTGTGTGAAATGTATGAACCAAAAGATCATGAGGTGTAAGGAAGCTGAGTAGAACTTGATATTTTTGGTATTATAAATATTCTGAAGTTACAAATTTTTGAGCACTTTTTGAAAGAAGAAATTGATTGACTAATACCAGTTGGAAAGTTTCCATTAGAATTACTTTCTGAAAAGCTAAATCTTCGCAAAACTGAAGTTTTCTTCAGGAAAGCAGCTTGTCTTCTATGCTTCTGTGAACTCTCGAACTACAGATTTTCCACCTTTGGGGCAGCCTTCCAATTATGCTGTCTCAGATTGCACACTCACAAGATTCTCCATCTCTGGTCATATCTAGACTTCTTAAGCCAGTCAACATCCTAGGAACTGTAAGCAGTTTTCCAGCCCTGGTGACAGGGAAGGCTAGTAGACTGTGAAACACAAACAGCTCTCTAGCACTACTGGTTTTTATAAACCCATTTCTATCCTTCAGAGAAGAGAGGTAAGAAATATAACAAGGGCCAGAATAGAGTTAAAAATGTACAAGTCCTGAACACTTTATCAAGTTCAACATATTTCATACCCTCCCCCTCCTGGTCCTCAAAGGGAAGTGGTGTGGTTCTGTTGGAGCTGGATGTCATCTGGATTTCAGAGACTGGGAGACTGCAGTTGATGAGATGGTGGACATGTTTTAGTCAGATGGATTTAATGGTGGAGTATTTTTTATAAAAGCGTTTTCTACTCATCTAGTTTTCCATGACTTTATTATGATTTCATAACTATAGGAGGCTTGGAAGAACTTAGTAGTGTCAAGGAAGAAGATGAGTCTGAAGAAACTGATAACATGAGAGAAGAAATAAATTTGGAAGAGGAGGGTAGTACAGAAAAATCTGCTGTCATCCCAGAAGGTAAAAAGTAACTCTTAGCTATTCTAAACATGTTATTCCACGCCTTCATAGTGTCTTGCAAATTAAGAAGTGAAAGATAATTTTTTTTTTTCCTCATTTACACTTGTAGGACTATTTTAAATATTTTTCTTTGTTTCTTATACTATCATTTTGAGAAGACTAAAATGAAATTGTTGATTTTGCCATTAAAATACATTTAGATTAGTTAACCCATTAATGCCATGTTAGTGTACAAGGAAAAAACTCCCACTGACTTCTGTAGGAGCTAAGTATATATTCCCATGTTTGATGTTTTCATTTGTTTTGTCTTCTTATAGCGTAAGATCAGTTCAGAAGTTTTTGATAGATAAGGGAATAGATGTACAGTCACACAGAAAACAAATTTCTGAAGAGAGGATTAAAATTAGAATTATGAGGTTTTGCCAATTGAATATGAGAAACTTAAATGCATGCTAAGTTATAATTAGCCTGTTGGAATACAGTTAAACATGAATTAAGTTTGTAAACTTGACATGGTTTACAATACTAGGTTTAATTTTCATACAGAAGAGACATTTCATCTGGAGCAAAGAAGACATTAGATCCAATTAATGGGCATTAATTAAATATATTTATAGGAATCTTAAATGGAAATGAAAGCGGAATGTGAGGTCATTTACAAATTTCTTTCTTTTTAAAGAACAACAATTGTTTCTTCAGTCATGCTCTTCCTTTGACATTCTGTAACAGCAGAAGATATTAAAGAGATCACTGAAGAAATATCCATTTCTTGTAACTGAGAAGCAGAATGTAGTATCTTCAGCTATGTGTCAAATCTTCTATGGTTGGTTGGTTTTTGTGGATTTTGTTTGTTTTCAGAATGGAAACACTTAGATATTGTCTCTTTCTCAGGGAGCTTGTAAATGGGGGGGGGGGGCAACCAAAAAACCAATGTGTAAATTTGTGCATGTAAAAAATATCAATACAATTACTGAAAAATATTGACATAATTACAGGAAGTAAATACGACATTTTTCCTGACTATACTTTTCATATAACAGGTCCTGCAGTTACTAAGAACAGTTTTTCTTCAAATTATGCTATCATTTATCAAATCAGTATGTAAATTGTAATCTAACTCTGAATATTTCTTAATTTTTAATCAAATGCAGTCCATTGCATCCACAGCAATTAACAACAAAATATGAATCCAATGTGAATGTTTTGTGCATCTTGTGGAATGCAGACTTCTTAATTGTTGATGTTACACTGTCTAAAACTATGATTTGTATTAATTTATAAATTAATCTGGTCAACTTTTTGATTTTGGAATCAGAGAAATCAAATCAAAGGAAATTCTTAAGTGCTGTATCTGCCTGGTTGTTTGAATATAATGTTCTATTCTTACTGAAGCAATATTTCACTTAGTGATAGAAAACGCTGTAAAATTCAAAGGTTGTTTTTGCACAGGAGAGCAAAGATCCTAAAATATCTTAACACTTGTCATTATAAGACACCCTCCAGAAATGCGTTCAGAGAGCCTGTTTGATTCTTTCTCAATACTATTGTGTAATTTTGCTCAAAATGACTGCTACACTGTACTTATGCAGTGGCTTCATTTCATTGCCAAGCAGTTATTCCTGATCAGAGGAGAAATATGAAATTTTTTGAAGTGTTTAAAAATCTGTATTGTTAGAAATGCCAGAGATAACTGCTGACCACCCAGAAGTTCAAGCAATGGTAGAAGAAGCTGTGAAAATAGCATCAGAATCTGAAGTTATGCTGTCACCTGAAATATATGCAGAAGCACTGGAGAAAGCCATTGCAGAGGTAAAACTACATGCGCTTTAGAGCGAAGCACTTTCTTTCTAAGATCAGCCTGTAACAGTTTATACATTATTGATATATATTCTTAATTTTACAATTTGAAAGGTCAGTCTGGTTTATATCACATAGTCTGAAAGCTTACATGGAGTTGATGAGAGACTGAGCAGGATCATGTAAGACAAATCTGTTGAAGGCTAATGTATGGGCTAATATACACAAGTTATTTTTGTCTTGCAAAGTCCCTTGGTTGCAAACTGCTAGAGACTGGGAGAATTTTCTCAGTGAAGTATCACTCTATGCTTGCTCTGTTCTTACGCTCTTAGTCACTATTAAATCTCAACATCAGACACAAGCATTAGAAAATTGCGTTTGAAGGTTTGTCCAATCTTGAATTGTTAAAATTTGTGCACTGGTTTGTAAATCTTGAAACTGGAATCTCAATTGCTTATAGGCAGCCCCAAATAATTACTGACACATTCATCTCTTCATTTAAAATGTTTTTATTCCATTCACATATGTAAAGTTACAAATGTCTTACTTTTCATTGACATGAAATTACAATGAAGAGTGATAGCATTTAGAAAATCATTTTGTATTGTACACTCTTCTTAAACAGCCCACAGTCTATTAGTCTTCTTGTGTCACTGAACCTGACATTTTATAACAGCTCATGAAGAGCAACAAAGACAGGTTTCCTGGTGCTCCAGAAAAAGGAGGATGGGTAGTGGATAACTACCCTTTGTCAGAAGATCACTGGTCGGCTTTATTGGAAAAAGGACTTCTACCTGACACTGTTGTCTGCCTTCAGGATACAGGAAAAGATGGTTAGTAAATGCACAATAATGAAACAACCTTTTCTCTTTTCTGTGTTGATGTTTGCATATAAAGCACGCTTGCAAGAAAACCCAGTAGTTGTGGCCCAGTCATGAATTTTAGGGTCTATAGAAAGTAAACAGAAGGAAGGATTCCATGAATCCACAAAGGTGCCCCAAATTTTTTACAAATAGATTAAGGGAATTAACAGAATCTAAAACAGGAGTGCTTTACAAAAGTAGTAAATTCCTTCTATTTACAAACCTATTTGCAATCAGCAGTATTAGTAAGTAGCGCTGGACTCTCAAAGACTTCATCTTGCAGACTTTTGTAGTCAGTGTTTGGCTGGCCGCTAGCTTGTAATGTGGCTTTTGTTCAAGTTTCTCTGCTTGCAAAAGCAGGTTATGGGTTATGAACTTTTTCTCTTTAAGAGAAAAGTGGGGAGTACCTATATGCAGGTGTATCTTGTTCCCCATCCTGTGGGCAAAAAAAGATGGAGAAACTTTTTGGCAAGCTTGATACAACAACTTAATACCCATGAATTCAGATGAAGGGATTTTTATTTTATGATTTCAAGCAAGAAGGAAGGTACCACATATGAAAAACTAAACAGATTCATACATTAAGCTTTGTTTGCCAAATAATGTCTTAATGGATTGATTCATACCACACAGCAAGCTTTGTGCCGTGTGACAACTTGTGTAATCATTACTTGCTCAACCCAGTGCATTATCAAAATGTCTTTCAGTAGTAGAAACCACCCTTTGAGAAAGGAATGTCTATTCATACTTAGACAGTAACTGCCTGATATTAGAATTGGTCCAGAGAGCCTTTCAGTCCCTTGTCTCTGAATATAAAAATCAACCTGAGGAAATCAAGCTTACACAGCTTATTCAGAAAAGCTTTCTTACTTCAAGAAAAAAAAGAAGAGGCTTTTCAGAAGCATGTCATCTTGATCCAGATGATCAACTAATCATCCTCACAACTCAGCTACGGTACCCAAATGCCTTGTGGAATTCTGTCACTTCTTAAAGTCTTCCAATGTAACTGGAGCTTGTACATATTAAATACAGACTGAAGACTTATATGAGAATGCTCTAGATGCAGCGCTTTTCAGAAAATAACATTTGTTATTCCTTCCACTCAATAAAAGCTCATCTCATGTAGTTGCAGAAAGAACTTCGGGACATATTGCACTTTGCCTGATCTTTGCTTCCCAGAAGTTTCAAAAATATTACAATTATGCACCCAGTTCCTGGGATGCTGTACAACTGTCCTTTCTTTCAACAACAAAAGGGCCTTACTTTATGTAGTTGATGTGTAGTAATTTAATGCTAATGCAGTGCATTAATTACAATAATAAACAACAATACTGTGTAATGTTAACAGTGTATATGATTAATTAATACTTAATATCAAACAGCAGAAGCAGCATTCTAGCCTTTCTTGCAGGGAAAAGACTGAGCTGGGATAGATGCTTTCAGAATTATTAACTTGTTCTCCACATCTCAAAATCTAACTATTTATTGTATTAATTGGATAAAAGGAAAGAATGTCCAATAGTCTTTATTCTAGATCAGACACTTGGGGAGTAGATAATTCTTCATGGGAACTGACTGTATTGATACTGGTCAATAATAATTGTCCCCTTTCCTTCTTTTGGGAAGGGAAGGACTTGGAGTCCATAGCAGAGGCTTTCAAATGAAGACTTCTTGGGCTTTCAAAGTGTCTGTATTCTTCCTGCAATGCACACCTTTCTGCTCTTGCCACTAGTTCTCAAAACTTAACTCTGAATTGTTTGTTCTAATCTGGACAATCTGCTTTATATTCTTGGTGGCCATCTCAAGGATGCAATCACCTTCTGTTTCTCTATTCAGATAGCTGGCAGATTCTTTAAAACCTAAGTGCAAGGCTTTCCACCTAGAAGTGAGACAAGTCCTTCATGAAATTTAAATTTTATGCTTACAACCCTGGTGTTACCTGTTTGATCTAACACTGTCGTGTCTTTATATCACATAGCAATAAAGACTGCTTTCTTAATTGCAGCCCATTTGGTCCTATGTTTCAGTAGATTTCAAGCTTGGAAGGAAATCTGCCATTCAATTTTTAATGTATATAATGTATATACTAATTTTATCCCCAGAACTGTACCCAACTTTTATATAAATCAACGTCAATTTTGTCTTTCCTCAAAGAATCATTCACTGGTGGGAGGAAATTCATTAACTTCAAATGATAAAAGATACATTTTTACTCTCTCAACTTGAAACAATTAATGTGCAAATTGGGTACAAGGCATGCGATTTGTAGTCCACTATAAGAAATCAAAGTGAAATACAATACTGGCATAGAGATATTCATAGCAGACTTCAAATCGCATTAAAACAGGACATCGCAAGAGTACTGTTCTTTCAACCAGAAGCAAATGAGCTGCATACAAACCTGTTCAGTTAGCAAGGTTTCTGATATTAACCAGAAATAACAGTGGTAGATATTCTCAGATCAGCCACTTGGAACATAGCTGATTTATTACCCACTATTCTAAAGGCTTATAAGTCACTTGTTCAATTTGACCAAATAATTCTGAAATAATTTATCAGGTGTAATAATACTGATCCTTTGAGTGAGGAACAACATGTGCTGGTATCCAAAGAAGAAAGAATGTTTGGAATTATAGAATCATAGATAGTATAGTAATTGTGATTCCTCTAAACGTTCTGCATATAATATTCAGTCTATATAACATATAGACTGAAAAGTAATGCTGTTTGGCGTTGCTGCTTTTCCTAACTCTGTGAGAAAACACAAAGGTGGGGGAAGTGCATGCCTGGGCCACCAGATAAAGTCACAGAAAACTCCCACTAGACAGAATTATCTAAATATGAGTTTGCAAACTACATTTAAAAAACTTCTTTACTCATCCTCCTTGTTTCAAAACTGTATTTAATTGAAAGAATCAATTTAAAATATGTACAATTCACACAAAATTATCATCTGCTTCAAATTGACATAGACTTAGCATTCCTAACAGTTAAATAACATTCTCAAATTTACTTAAATACATTTTGAGTTGATGATGGTGAATGCATGTCACATGGGAGACATGGGAGGAATAAGTATGAGTAAGGTGAGGTGAAAGAAGCAAGTTCATTATGTCTGCTATAAGGTTTGTATGAAAGTGTAATTTTTTGCTTATAGCTATCTTTCCTTGAGTGTAGCTATTATGATTTATTTATTTTTGTTGGGCAATTTCATAATCAATGATTTAATTCTCGCTTATTTCTGTCCCTAAATAATAATGTAGTACTGGAGTTTACATTTTTCACAGCATTCTGAGCCACTACTTCATAAACGGTTCCCTGAGGTAACCTAAACTAGCATAGCTGAACTGATGGAAATGAATTTTGGCTGTACAGCCATAAATCTGTTTGACAAAGTAGAGAAGTCTGTAGAGTTCTGAAACAAACAATGTATTTGTCCTTTCTGCCAACCAGCCATAGTAGTATAGGTATGCACAATCTTTATATTTTTATTTGAATGTATTTCATTTGTTTCTTCATGGTTTCCTTTATACACATGCAAACAAAATAAATACCAGAGTAAAGCATGATGTGTGGGAGTATAAGGTAAATCCTTTCAGTGCTCTGTCCTCTTACAACCTTCATCGTAACCTTCCCATATCCCAGACTCAGTTTATTGAGTGCTTGAAATTGAAAACAAAGCTCTAAAATGTTAGGAAGCAGTATTGTAATAACAACTCAGTGGTATATTTGCCTTTTCTGGGCTTTAAAAAGTGGTAGTAAAGCTCTTTATTGTTTTCATAACTCAAAGAACTTTTTTGTACAGCTGCATACAACTAATTATTTGTATATAATTGTACTGCAGGAATCTATATATTACGCAGAACATACTTAGCAAATAAGGATGAAATTGATTCTAAGATTTTGAGTAGACTAGCAGATGAAGCATTAAAAAAGAAAGAAGAAGCAGCAGCAGCAAGGTAAAATATACTAAACATTCAAATGCTTTAAGAAAATTCAAGCCTTACTTTGTGTTAAATGTATTGATGCATTTATCAATGAACACAAATGCACTAAAAAAGTATATGAAGCCTGGTACTGATGGATATGATATAATCCAGTAAGTGTTAACTTGGAGAGAGATCCTATTTAGATTAATTCATATCATGGCAGAATATTCTTTTGCTAATTTGTTCTCATTGGCTTTTCACTAACTCAGCCTTTTGTTACAATGATACAATAACATTTTAGATTATAAAGTACCTTTGATTTTTATTTTGTATGAACCAAATTATATTTCAACTCTCAACAGGATGTTTCCACATCTTTACTTCCACTTAATGTATTTGCAACTTTCTTCAGCAGTATTTATATAAAACTTAAGATAAATAATCTTTCACTTATAGAAGAGAAATGCAAGAGACACTGACACCAGAGGAAGAACAGCAATCTGGAGAGACTGCTGAGGGGGAAGGTGAAAGTATGTATCATTCAATTTCTACTTTATCTGAGTATGTGTTTCAAATGATTGAGCAAATCGGTATTTATGGAGATTTTAAAGGTTTGATTTTCTTTTTGTGTTGAGCAGCTAGAAAAATGACATTACTATTTCTGTTTGCTTCACTGATTCAGGTGCTCATTGCTATGTGGCATTCTTAATGGATGTTGCAGAATAAAGATATGTATTAAATCAACCAGCACAGTTGTAGTTTTCAATAAATCTGAAGGTCAGAACTCTCTATCTCCTATCTAGTAACTTTTCTAAGTGGGTTAACTATCATGATACTTCATCAAAAAATCTTTATCCCTTCACAAGCTAGAAAACATTCTGTTAGAACTTAGCCAACAGCTAATCAGAAAATTGCAAGATGTGTTAGCCTCCAAGAAGTTCAGCCTGAAGGGGAACAATTAAAGGGGAATGGAAATTACTTCAGGAGTGGGTCAGTTAACACGTGTTAAGAATTGCTGGATCTGGTAGCAACATACATTACAAACTGCTGAATTCAGTAGCCCAGTAGAGGTGAGGCTGCTGCAGCTCTGTGTCCTCAGGTCTGGTTAGTAACAAGTCTGAGTATGTACTCCCAATCCCCTTTTCATCCCCTTCTCCCTCTATTATCTGTGCTTGTTCCTCTCCAATTCACTTTGATCACTTCTTTTCCTTGCCTTTTGTCCTTTTCTGAAATGCCTCACATAATGTTATGGGTCTCTCAGAACCTCAAACTGTTTTTCTTGGCATTTTATAATGAATTTGCTCCCCTGTAGGCAGTAATCTTCCTCCCTTAGCCAAGGAGAGCCTCTCTGGTTGACTCATGTCAATAGGTCTCACGCAGACAATGCCTTCATCATCCTCCTTTCAGTGGCCCTGAGGGAAGCTGAGTCAGGCTTATGTTTGTTCTGGTTAGATTATCAGGGTTCCCCAGTCAGTTATTGTTCCTCCACTCCTTTGTGCTTATGGAGATTAGCCTTTAATACAACCTGACAACATAAAGGAAAGGAATTGTGTGTTATGTGGAGTTCCTAATAATAATATTAGTAAAGCATTTTGGGTATAGACTTTTTTTTTTACTTCCTTCTGTATCGAGCAGAACTGCACATTGTTTTTGTTTAGCCATTTTATATTTCATTTAAAGATCCTTCTCTGATATGAGAATTGTGCTCTACTTCGTTTCTAATAGTGAGAATGTAATTGTCCTGGTCAGGAGCGAATAATCTGTGAGAAGTGAGATTTTGGGGGCAGGTTAACTGTTGCAAACAAGTAGGATTTTTGCCCCTCTGACAATTTTGTCAGTTGGGTTGAGATTTAGAATTAATTCCAGTTAGTTTCAACATTTTTCAGCCTCAATAGTAAAAAAGTTGCAAGGTTGAACTTTCCTTTTTGCCTTCTTTAATCACTGCCTACTTACTTAAAAGAATGTTTCTGTGTGATTTAGATCTGTTGTCAAGATGAAGTACCCTGCACGAGTATGTGTTTCTACAACAAGATCTAGACTGAGGACTTAAGAGGATTTTCTTCCTCTGCTACAAGATCCCTAGGTTTCACAATGGTGACCTAAATTATCACCAAAGGCCTGGATCTGAAATTAAAATACTGAAGTGCATGCTGGAATTCCCTTTTTTTTTTTTCCCTCTCAGCCGTAGGCACTAGACTTCCATCGTTGTTTTCCTTTCTAGTATAATATACTGGTTTTGGTCAAAAGAGACTATAACCAAGTTCATATTCTATGTTGTCAGTATGTCTTATATAATGACTCTTTCATTATCCTGTCTGGTGTTTATTTTACTTTATGATTATATAACAAGGGCTAATATACTGAATTTAGTAGCTTGCTTTTAGTTTTTAATTAGGTAGCAATTCACTTATTCTCTGACAAAATACTCTAGCTTTGTAGGGTTCTTTCAATCAAATATAAACTTGAAAAGATTTCTACAATACAACTTAGAAAAATTTCTAGTAAAAGAGAGAGCTCTTCTCCAAAGTGAATGAGTTCTAAAGTATTAAGTATAAAGGGTTCTACAGAGATACTGTATTGTCTAACTCAAACAGCAAAGTTCAGCTTGAGTACAAAACTCATTTGCACATCTAAACAAAAATATTAATGGTAGAAGTAATAGTGTCCTACACCCGTGCTATTAGCACGTGGAAAGTCCTTGTTCAGAGAAAATCATGTTTTCCTACACCTACATTTGATTTCAATAATCAAACACTGACTCACCAAAACTCTTCAGTCCTGCTGCTCTTAGCCTGTCATCTGTTTCATTTCACATGTAGTGCCATCAGCACATTGATTGCAGCTTTTCTCCCAGGTGACACATCTTTATAAAAATATAAATGAATTATATGTTCACAGTTCTCTTTTTTATAGCAGTTATAGTATAAAAATGAGAATTAAAAAACCCACCCTATTCCAGAGCTGCAGTCATGCTCTTTTGATGTGTCATACGGATAAGCGTGCTTTTCAGTAACTTCAATCTTTGTAACCTCGGTGGGATGTTGAATTAACTAGGATTTGCTTTGGGACTGAACATACTCAGATTAATATTATTGTCTATGTTTAAAAGGAAAAAGTGGTTCTAGTAATGAGCAAGGTACTTACATGTCTCTTAATAAGATTAAAAGTACACAGAGAAAGAGACTGGGTAAATTTATCAAATGGATTTAAATGAGCTTGGTGAAGGTACACACAAAAAAAATATGTAGTAACTCTTGCTTGTAGTGTCTAGCTGCAAATTACAGCCCTGTATATTTTTCATGTTTCATTATTCTGAGCTTAAATTATTTTCAGGGTCTTTTTTTTTTTATCGTTTTCTAGTATTTTTCAGCAGCTTTGCATGAGTATGAATTTATTTGTACCATAAGACAGCTATATAATTTCATGGAATACATTTCAGGCATTGTAGAAGAGTTATAGGGCTTCGTGTAGAGGTGTGGGTTCATTCCTATCTTCTTGAAGTAAAATTTGGTGTATTTCTCTCCTACAATGTTTCAGCAATAAAACACCCCACACAATTGATCTTGTCCACTAAAGCAAACGTTGTCATGGTTTAAGACTTTATTTTCTGTACTTCATCTGTCAGCTCTGCTTTTCTGCCAGAGATTATCCCCCTCCCTATCTTAGATTCAACGGGAGCAAATATATGCCTATGCCTCAGTCACCCTTAGAACAACCTCATCTTCCCTGATTTATATTCTGCTACTATTGCCATTTGGGCAGAAGCTTTTGCAGGAAATAAATGGGTAACTGGAGCTGAGTGTTCCAGCTGAGCACTCCCCCCCACTCAGTACAAGAGAGTTCTGGACATACTGGGAAGAGTCCAGCAGGGAGCCACCAAGATGATGGAAGGCACTGGGGCACCTCTGCTGTGAGGAGAGGCTGAGAGAGCTGGGACTGCTCAGCCTGGAGGAGACTCAGGGATACCTGAAGGGTGAGTACAAGCAGGACAGAGCCAGGCTCTTTTTGGTGTCCAGTGCCAGGACAAGAGGTGGGTGGCACAAACCAGAACACAGAAGGTCCCTCTGACCATCAGGAAACACTTTTCTGCTGTGACAGCATCATCTTCAAGGACTGCTCAGACATGGGCCTAGGCACCCTACTCTGGGAGTCCCTGCTTGAGCAGGGTTTGGACCAGATGGACCCAGAGGTACCTGCCAACCTCAGCCCTTCTGTGATTCTGTAATACTGGTTGATCTCTTTTCTCATGTTATAGATGGTGGAGGGGTTAATCAATATCCATCTCTTTAGCTTTTATTTTGTTTTTGCTTTTTAATTTTTATGTGATCTTAGATTCAGTAAGATAATTTTTAAACAACAAAAAATATTATAATTAAACCTGTGCTGTATATCCCCAACATTATTAGGACATTTTTTCTTCAGTCTTTGAAGAGAAATGCCTTTTGGAGTCAGTTTTAATTAAAACATTTACCAAACAGTTGATGCATGCCTGATTATACAGACTTTAAATATATTTATATATTTGCTTTGTTTTCTTTGGCTGGCTTGCATCCTGATTTGACTTTTTTTTTTTTTTTTAACCTCTAATTGGAAACTTTTCAATGAGAACAGAGATTGAACAAGGAGAGCTTATTCTGCAGACAAAGTCACTTGTACCACAAACTTCAAAGCAAGCTGTAGTGATATTAACTCCACAGGAATGGTTTGTTCGGTATTTGAGCAATATTCCATTGTCTTCAAAGCCATTTTCTGGCCTCCTTCATAAGCCAGATGTACTAATTACAGTCTAATAACCGTAATCCCAGCACTTTAAGCAGAGAAATTCCGGATTTTCAAGCAGAAGGGTTATGAGCAACATTCTCAGTTAGATACTAGATGTCTTCAATTCTTAAATTCTTTTGGTCCCTTATTCAGATAAATACAGGCTAAGGGATATTGGTTTAGTGCAGCTACGCATTCCTTTGCAGCAAAAAGAATGAAAACCTATGATTTAGCCTCTCAAAAAGCTCTTGTCACTTTGTTTTGCCCATAAGAAAAAGGACATTTTCTCTATTTACTTTGTTTAATGTCTGTCCACGTCTTTCTTATTCCTGTACAGCACCAATTTTGTAAATGAAATCTCTGAAATACTCAGACACACTGTGAAAATCAGACGTGCTCAGCCCCTCCACCACAGCTATTTCCAATGATGTCTCAAGGACTCTGTGATTAAGTTATATATGGCATGTGAGGGTTTACATGATGTCAGCCTTAACAAAGGACTTCCATTTTGCATATATTTTTCTGCACGTTGTTTTCCTCTTTGCATATATTATGGACTCTTGATTTCTTTATTAAAGAGCATCAAACTCATTTTGTTTGACTGCACCCTATGAATATCATAAAGAACAAGAATAAACAAAGGATTTTCTTGATTTGACACATGCTAAAAGCTCTGGGCTTTTGTCTGCTAATCATATAAGAATGTGTTTTTTTATGAGATATTTGAAGTTTTCTGGTACTGCATAAATTAGAAATTCAGCTTGCCAAAAAAGAGATGTACATGAAAACAAATGCCATAATTTCAGATTTAAAAATGCATTCTTTTAAAATAGATGTCTAACATGATTTGACTTTTGGGTAGTCATAACATATTTAGATGTACAAATGGTGCTTTGCTACTGAGGGCATAAGCAGAACAAGGCTTGCAGAAAAAGGTAATATTCCTTATTGACTAACTCATGCAATCTGAAAAATTATACCAGCCTTCAGGTGCACAAGCCCTTCTTCAAGTCTGAAACATTGCCATCCAACAGTAGAACACTACACTCTTTTGCAAGATAATCTTTTTGAGCATACTTTGAGCACAGATCACATCGCTTATAATGAATGAAAAATATTTTTGCATGAAAGCACTGAGTAATATACAATACTTCTTTGTTTCACAGTCTCGTAGCGTCTGATAGACAGTCTATCTTTCTACACAGAGCAGGTAGCTGATTCTAAAATGTTTTGCTCAGTCTGCAATACTTAAGCATCAAAGGAACTAATGCCTTTTTTACTGGTGATCAAATGTAAGTTTTACTGTGTGATCCAAAAATATCTTTATTTCTGTAGTGCCTCCATCATCCCTCAATGGTTTTGTTGAAGTTACTAATTATTTTATTTGTTCCTACAGAATTTGATGACAATGATAAGCAACTTCCATCTGAAACTGAACAAACATCTCAGGAACAGTCCGGTGATTCTGCAGATAATAAAGAAGAATCTAAACCTCCAGGTTGGCCTTGTAGCTCATATAATCTGTCTTACTTGCTAGTATCATGAATCGTATGCCTTCCTTTTCTGCAAGTTTTTACAGTATTTGAAAATGGGCTATGAATTCATTCATTGTCTTCTTTTTTTTTTTTCCCAGAAGTTTATATGGGATAGTCAAGTTCAAGTTATTTTATCATTTATAAATGCAATTAAAGTCACATTACATACCAAGTATTACACAATTCGAAAAACAACAAAAACAGACTATTTCCACTGCTGTGTGCACTCCAAATACCAAATTATTGAATGCATACAGGGAATTATAGAAATAACAAATAAAGTGAGGGTTGCTGAGCTTCCAGATTGCCATGACCTCTTGTTTTCAGAAATCCATGAGCACTTTTTACAGTATGAAGTGATAGCAGAGGGAAATCAGAGGGGAAAAAAGTTAGAAAGTTGCTATCATTAATTATGACAAAAGAAAACAACAACAAAAAAAAGAGAATGGAAAAAATACCAGTAAACAATCAAACTGCAGTATTCAGTAATAGCTGCATGTGATTGTAGCAAATTCCAGCTCTACAGACCATTTTCAAACTAATATAAATATCCACATTAATAATAATTAAAAAAGAAAAAAAAAAGACTAGTCTATTCCCTGCAGCAAGGAATTGGGAATAGTTGAATTTGAACTTCCAATGTAAATGATGGAAGTAATTGCTTGCTAGTTTTCACATGGAGTCATGTTTTCTTCTTTTGGCAAGAAAATTCTGGCAAATTCTGATGTACTTGGAATATTATAGAGCCGTAAGTTAACGAAAACAAATAAGATATCCCATCATTGCTTTCTCTCAAAAACATTTTGAAGGCAACTCATCTTTAATGAGAACAGCCTGCTTTAGTATTTAAAACAAACATTTTAATTTTATCTATTAAAATTTTTAGAATATATTAAAATCCAAGAGAGAAATAAATCTAGCATAAAACAGTTAATTTTAAGTATCGCAAGATGTTAAAAGCACACATTTATGCTTTTTGTGTCACCTCAGTCATCACGCATTAGAAAGAATCTAGTTAATCTGTAGACAAAGCTGCTTTTTCCAAACACCATAATTCAATACATGCAATAAATATAAGGTTGCCTACTTATACCATTTTGCTGTACTTGGCTAAAAATTATTTGGTAGTGTATATTTGTAAGTAATAGAAAGTCTGTATTAAACAAAGTACAGGATCTTCTTGAAAAAGACAAATGAAAACACATTCATAATGAAATATGTATCAGTTTCAAGGAATTAAAAAGTGTCACTGTTATCCCACATTTTGCCTTTCTGCTTACTTTTGATAGTTAAGTCCTTAAGAAAGAAGGCATGCTGGCTTCTGGGCTGTCTGTCTCAGCTTTGCCAGGGTTTGAGAGGAGAGGGAAGAACTTTCTCATCTTTTTTGTTGTTGAATATGGACTGAGGGCAGAACAAGTCATATCTAATACCAGCAGAACACTGGAGAATAAAAAAAAAAATACATTAATGCCTCGCCTTCCCCCAGCAACTCACTTGGAGATTGTGGGGGCAGAAAGCCTTTGAGGATCGTTTGTCTCTATGGTAACTACACTCAGTAAAAGCAGAAGACACCAAGCAATGGAATATGAGAGACTGTGGTATACATATGTCCTGTGAAAATTCTGGATTTAGGGGTGTGGAGGATTGTCTCTATCACTTCTGTTATAAAGAAAATGAACTGATTAAGAACAGCACAGTTAGATAGACTGACACCTGCTCTGCAGGAAGTGTTTGGGTGTTTCAATCCAGTTATTTTTTAAACCATTGCCTTCTTTTCAAGATATTTTTCTTGACTATGTTGTCTTATTTTTTTAAAAATCTCACTGTAAATCACTTCTACAAGCAGAATAATTCATATCTGACAGCAAAGGTATGGTTGCCTTAAAGTATTTTCAGTATCTTTTGTCCCCAAGACTTGGTTTGAAAAAAGTCAAATGCCAAGGAGACAACGTTTTTGTCATAATGAGGTGCAAATACCTGAGTCAAAACCAAATGCTGCTTGGATTGTCCAGTTTTAGGATTGTCCCTTTTCCCTAGAGGCAATCTTTTTTTCCTTTTGTTACTTCTCCCCTCTGAATGCTTCTCCCATTTGATTAGGACTGTGTGATCCGCTAAAAAGCTCCCTGAGTATGCACCAATTGCTGCTGGATAAGTTTCCTTAAGCAAGAAAACTCTTTGGTAGTGGTAATATGATTGAATTATATGCCTCAAGTAGAGAATCAAATTCATCATGATTTGTGAGTGTCCTGGGATTAAGGTCATGTGGAAAGACCTCTATTGAGTGAATTTGTTACTGCGTTCAATATTCTGTCTCAGATGATGCAACGTATTCATCTAAATCCATTATTCTGCCTGTATATTTTCAAAATTTCATGAACCTACTCAGAATGGAGAGGTTTTTAAAGGGCAGGACTCTAAAAGATGCTCTGTTGAATACTGGATCCAGGCAGCACATTACCATCTTCCATACATTATTGCTTTGAATAGGTCCATGGTTCGCAAGGCAGCACACGTGAGTTCTACGGTGTGAATGTGCCAGGGATAACACGTGCAAAAAGCAATTAGTGTAACCTAATTATATATCCTTTACGTATTTTCTTGATATCTGTATCCCTAATGGAATCATCATTACATAACACATTAGTGCTGCTCAAATTTATACAGATTTCACCTGATTATATCTCTGTCTCACATCTCTGCAGACCAAAACATAATTAACTGTGGCATTTGCACAACGTATTTTAATATATATGAAAAAGAAGGTAGTTTCGTGTTCCTATTTAGAATCACAGGAGACAGCAGTGCCATTGCAGGGAATAACTACTGCGATGTCATGAATGTTTAGCTAAGTAAAAAGCAAATGTTCATAAACATTTTGGAGAAAATAATTCATTTCTAATTCAGGATCAGACTCTATGAAATCTGCAAGGTATCTCTGCTTAATGACCCATTTATACCTTTAAACTAATAATCATTCAAATGGAGTAAAGATTAGGGAAAGAGATGTCAGTCTAATATTTATGTACTGCTCAAAGCTGTAAAAAGAGAAGAATTCCATTAATTATTCTTTGCTGTGAAAGATCACACAAATACTTGCCAAAGCGCTTATCTGTTAAACTATTGTTTAAAAATGGCTCAACTGCAATCAAGTTTTGGAAACTGCTATCTCTTTGTTACTTTGCTCATCAGCCATGACAACATTTTTGGTATAGCACCAGGCATCCAGATTGTGTGATGTTCACCATAAGTCATACTTTGAATTTCTTATTTAGATGAACAAATTTGCCCAGCCTCTAACTTTTGTTTACTTTTCCTGAGACAGTGTTACAAGACAGGCTTGGATTTCTCTGACTTTAAATAACTGACAGTATACATTTCTACACAATATATTTAAGGGAATGTCTTTTCTTTCTCTTACTCATCAAACAAGTTATTGTACACAGACACAACTTTATTAAAGCCAAAATTTCTGTGAGTTTCTCAGTCCAAGTGTCCACAGAGGGAAGGCTTGATACATACTTTTTGTGGCTTTTTTTCTCATTTATTTATTCATGTATTTTATATATGCCCCTGCCCTGAAGGCTCTCAAGACCAGGTTGGATGGGGCCCTGATCTAGGGGGTGGCAACCCTGCCCATGGCAGAGGGTTGGAACTGGATGGGCTTTAAGGTCCTTTCCAAACCAAACCGTTCTATGATACTGTTATGATATTATTATTATACTCCTTCTTCTAGAGTATATTGGCTGGGCACAGACGGGATTTACATCCACAGTCTTCTTCCTTGTGTACCTATGGATGACATCTGGCCTCTAGAGAAATGGGTTACATTTTTGCACCTCGTTATTACAACTTCTTAATGTTATTCCATACATACTTACATCTATATCGTGGTTAAATCACACAGATAAGGCTTGAAAGTCAGAAGAAACTAATTCTCTTTCAATTTCATCACATACTTAGTGGTGACTTTGGAAATATTTCAGTTCTCTAAACAAAGATATCTAAATATCAAGCTGTTTCTGTTTCAGCAGAAACATCAACAGTTTCGGTTTCACACTGTGGGCACAGGGTGTTCTATGTATCTGCAGGGATTAAACCTTAGGTATTAGGAATCAAGACATTTCCATTACAGATCCTTTTAAAATGTGGATCATAATTTCAGTGGACATATCTTTTCTCAGTTGTTAGTTATGGCTAGAAGCATCATTTGTAATTAAAGATTTCTTATATTGCATGATTCAGGATTTATCAATTTAGGATTTCAGTCTTTGACACAACCCTCAAGTTCTTGATATTTACACTGAAGCAAACTTCTCTTCTTAGTACCTTCTTTGTCCTTTCTCCTCAAAATCTTCTATTTTCTCAGCAATTTTGCCATGTTGATCTTTATATACCTGTACACCTTTGTTTGAGTAAATGAAAGTTTGATTTGTTAAGATGTGGATGTTGAGATCTTGTGCTGGAGTGAAAAAACATCTAGTAATATGCATTTTATTTTCTATTCACCTAAAATGAACATACTCCACTTGAAGAACAGGTACCTAGCATGCAACCTAAGCACTCCACAACAGCTTCAGTAACTGAACCTGAGCCAGATTAGAACATTAAGTTTCTTTGCAGTGCATGAAATTTTTCTTCTCTTTACTTCTTCCTATATTGATATGTCTGCATATGAGGTATGACCATATGGAGAGTCTGGCAAAAATCGTCCATCATTAAATCATAATTTTAAATTAATGTATATTCCTTACTTTGTTTTGCAGAAAAAATAAGTTATATTTATTTGTGTGCTGATTTAAACAACATAATGAAAATTTAGTTAAGTACTGAACTTTATTTATTTTCCTGGAGAAGCATTAGTACATACTATTTCAACATAATGAACTTGGCATTTTCAAAGTGTCTTCTTAAACTAGTAATATAATAATTTATAATTAGAAGAGGGGGGGGGAAGCATTTGAGAAAAATTATGCTACCATGTTTGAGGATAATAAAAATAATCTTAAAGCATAATGATACTTTCTTAAATGCAACATACTTTAGAGGAGCATCAACTTCTATATATGATTTCATTTTCAGAAATCTTGCTGCCTGAGTTTTCAGATGATGAATTTCTAGATTTACCAGAACTGGAAATGTTTAAAAGCAAGATTGACCTTTTCATGCATGACTGGCCAACAGTGGAGTCAGAAATCAGGCGGTCACCACTGGTTCAGGTTGTTGTGTTAGAGATTCCTGAGCAAACTCCAGAAAGTCTACTTAATCAAATTATCCTGGTTATGGAGGGTAAGTAGTACTGTTCATGGGATTTACATTTAACCAGTAAAGAGGAATTTTGGAGAGTTTGTACGAATATATTAGGGGAGAGGTTGTACTGTATTCTATACCACTTACATGAAGTGGGAAGAGGACGTGCTGCATTCTGTTGGTGAGCTGCAAAGCACAGTAACTGCCTTTAGGATATTTGAAAAGCTGGGAATCTATGTATTTGAAATATATATATATATATAAATATGAACATAATAGCTCCCTAAACATCCAGATATCACATTTCTCTAGTTACTTGCCCTATCTCTTCATGCCAAGATATGTGTATGAGAAATGGACAGAAAATAAAGCGTTGCTAATATATGTTGCTCACTGAAGTCAACGAGGCTTTCAGTTTGTGTAATAATCTACCCACCTGCATACATTGTGTTTCAAGATTGAATTTTTACAGTGTTAATATTTTTTTGACAAATGCACTTTCTTTACCGGTGAGCTCAAATCTCTTACAATTTTGAGTACTGGATAAATAATAACATACTTTTCCTATAGTTTCTCCAATACAAGTGTTTTGTTAACTAAAACATCTATTATACTAGCTTAATAATAAAATAAAATTTAATTGATCATTTCCTCAATAAACAATATGAAAGAAACTGTTGCAAACATTAATGCCACTGTCTGCATGTGTTTGCATAATATTTTTGTACTAGAAGAGCCCATTGGCAATACCAATTTACTTCAATCAAAAAACAAACCAGTACCAATTCAATTTTTGGAGGAATCAATATGTTAATATACATTTATTTCATACATCTGGGAAGAATATTTTGGTCTTTGAGTAGGAGAAATGGAATATAGAGTTGACATGATTTGCTTCCACATATGTGCTTGCTTTAATGGACAGAGAGAATATATTTTGATATAGCCAAATGAAAAATCTTGAAACAGAAAAAAAGTTAACCTTTTCAGAACCTTTTAAATATCATTGTTGGGAGTTATCTGCTGAAGATTTAGATGAGGAAGCAGAAGACCTAGCTGCTGAAGCAGAAGGTGATGAAGAAAGTGAAGCTGAGGAAGAGGAAAATGAAGAAGAAGTAAGCATGCTGGCTTTGCCTATTTATCGGTTGATTTTAACTCATTTTCTGTTTGAACTGTAGCCCAGATAAATAGTTTTTTGCATGTGGTTTTGTATGATCCAGTTTCAGCCTTCTAACAATAAATGTAGTCACATGCTTCAAGAACAGTTTCATTATATTCCTACATTCTGGCTGATAGTAATTTTATTCCAGCAGGAAGCATAAATACTCCATGCTAGTAGAAAGAACGAATGCAGCTAATCTTGTCAGGTGGCAAAGAGGGATTTTATTAAAAGAAGCAAACATGAACTTTAATTTCTGTCAGCCAACAATGATTCTGTGAACCATCACATAAACATCAGAAGATGCAACATGAAAGTCCTAATGTGCAATTCTTTTTCAAGCCAGCTGTTGATAATTATCAAACTATTGATAATTATCATTTTAATGAAATTAAAGACATAGCTTATTTACATCCTATACGTGGAGATGTCCATCTCCAAATTTAACAGTACAAAATATCTATATATTGTACTGGAGCAGTATTAAATAGGTTTTTAGAACTTAATTTTCTTGGATAAATAGATTTCATACTGCCAGCTCTGTCTGCCCCTTCTGAACAGGTCTTCACATTTAGAAGCATCAGAAAGTGAGTTTCAAGAACACAGCAAGAGAGATTTTATCATAGATACGCCTAACCTAATTTTAGTATTCAACAGCTAACTATGATACTATCTTTTGAAATTTAAAATGGTCATTCTTTTCTCAATAGTTATCTCAGTGGATTGGACAGTTTGTTTTCCAACAGGATCTAAAAGGTGCATATTTTCATAGACTCATATTTAGCTTACAAAGTATCTTGAGAATACCATTCTCATTCAATACTCGGTTGACATATTTGATATTACCTGATCTAATCTACTTGGTCTACTTAATCTAAGTGAACTACTTAATACAAACAATTCTTGAAAATTTTTGTTATCTTTTCAGGATGAAGAAAAAGCCAAGGAAAAGAAAAGGCAGATGGGTGACGCAAAACACTTTTGTCCAGTCAGTCTGAAGGAGAATTATGTCCTTTATCCAGGACTGTCTGAACACGCAGCTAAATATCGAGAAAAGCTTTATTATTTTTCAACTCCTGAGAACAGAGATAAATTTCTGAACAACCCTGAGGAGTATGTGGCTCACAATGAACCGTTGCAAGTGAGAATCTTTAAAATTGTTTGAAGCACATAACAAATTAAAATCACTATTTTCCATTTTCATTTACAACTGTTTATCGTTACTGATTTTTTCTATTTAATGACTTGTGTATCATGCAAGTACCCGAAACAAATGAAACTTGTTGCTTCCTTAGTGAATTCACAGTGTACATTCAAATTAACACATTGAATTAATGATGCAGATAAAGCAGAAAAGAGAACAATAAGGGCACACAATAATCATGATGTGATTAACAAATCACAAATATTATTTTTACTATTTTTAAGTATTTTTTGTAAGTGGAAGAAGGGTAAAATAAGTATATATTTACTGGAATAATCTAATGGGATTTCATTTTTAATTACTGGCATCATCTGCCGTAGTGTATTTGTTAGGTATTTCCAGAGAGCAGATAGTCTGTTCAGAATGGTAGTAGAAGACCTGGAAAAAATAAAATGCAAGATGAGCTGATTGGTTTTGAGGCAATATTTGGAATGGTATTTTGGAACTGCAAAACAGTAGGAGATGCACTGCAGAGCCCACTGTAGAGTATTATAAAATATTCAATTTTTTTTTCTGTAGGCTCCTCCCTTAAGGGTATGCATACTGGGGACACATGGTGCAGGTAAAACTACATGCGCACGATGGTTCGCAGACAAATTTGACATTTTCCATATTCAGTTTGAAGAATATCTACAGGAACTGCTCTTACCCAAAACTAAAGAGAAAATTGGGCCTGATTTTGGTGAAGAACCTGAAGAAGAAGATGATGAAATTCTACCAGAGGAACTGGAGGACGACTCTCAGCCCATGGCTAAAACTGAAAGTGGAGAAAGCAAACAGGTAATAATCTGAGCATTTTTGTATCTGTAGACAACATAACTGTTTTCAGAAGTGACTAGCAATTACCTATAAAGTTCTAGCTAGGTAGAAATTGTTTATGTTAAACTATTTACTTGCTAAAATTTGGGCATAACAGTTCTAATTATTGACAGTGTTTTCATATGAATGTCACAAAGATTCTCCAAAATTTTTCAAATAATTATGTGTAGTTTTGTGTGCGTGTTTTTTTTGTTTTTTTTTTTTTTTCCAAAATAGTAGAGAGAGTTGCTAAATGAGAAAAAGGAAGACAAAAAGGTGGGGGGGGGAATCCAGAATAATAATGGGAATGTATAGTTTTCTTCAAGTATTTATAATACGTAGGTTCAGGCTGGTGCAGGTATAGCTATTGCGCAGAAGTTTAGAGATGATCACCAAAAAGAATGGAATCCTTTACCAGCCCTTCAATCTGCCCATCCGTCTGAACATGATTGACAGTTTTTATAAATGTACATTCTAAAATCTCTCTCTTACAAGGGTATGATTTCTCCAAACAATAAACATTTACATAGATGTTTGTTGATAATAGCTTGTATAAATGTTTATCAGGAGAGAGTGATTTTTTTTATTAGACAGTGATATCTTGGGAAAAAAACAGACAAGGTTTCAATGCAAATGAATAATTCTTTAGACCTGAAGATGATAAAAGCCTTCATTGTGTAAAGACGTTACAACACATAGATATGCAACATATAAATCTTTCAAGAAATTTCAGAATTGAAAACCTATCTCCTAGACAATACAAAAAAAGGTTTTTCCAACTATCAAAGTTTCAGGAAGAAATAAGTTTCTGTATCACATTCTAAGAGCCATTTTTTTGTGCTTCCAATAGCTGCCATGTTCCTTCAAGTTATTAGTCATCAAATATCTTTAAAGACATCCTACTACAGAATCTAAGGAAACACACAGGAGGGGAAGCAGGTCATGGAGGAAATATACACTCGCATCATCCAGGCATGGGATTTAAGAAGACGAGCTCTCAATGGGAGATGAAACTAGTGAAGGGTAGCAAGAAGGATATTTGCAAGAACAACAGCAGCAAAAGGAAGACGAGCTAAATAGGAGTCTGCCTCTGAATGGTGGTCTTTTGATGAAAGATACTGAAAAGGCTGAGATGCTCAGTGCCTCCTTTGCTTTGGTGTTTACTAGTACAGTCTGTCTGTAGCCTTCTATGTCTCTGTGCAAATAGGAAAGCATTTGGAAATGGTGGTACTATACACAGCAGAATGGGATTGAATTAGTGATTGTTTGTGTAATCTGAACAGAAAAGATTCAAGGGGACGGAATGAGATGCATTTGCAGGTACTGAGGAAGCTGCCAAAGGTTCGTTCAAGGCCACTCTCTTGCCTTTGATAAGTGGGGTGGGAGGGTCCCTGATGACTGGAAGGATGTATTCCTGATGAAATAATACAAGAGCAGGTAATATGCAATTAGCTAGAGAGGTGATGGCCAAAAAGAAAGAATGACACAGGTAAAATCATGCCAGAGAATAGAGCAGATAGTACCTTGTTGAGTCTACTACCAGACAAAATGTTAAAATCACTGGTATGTTCTCAGAAATCAACAGCCATATTTAGCCTTAACTATAACCATCCCTGAGCAATATGGAACAGAGAGAAAAGATGCAGGGAGAAACAGCAATGGTCATGAAATGAGGAAGGGAGGAAGCACCAGATGTGATGAGCACAGTGCATGGCCATTGTCCACACAAGGAATTTATTCTATAGGTCAGAACTGAGGTACCATGGCGTTCAGTGCTGAGCAGAGACTTCAGCAGGAGACTGCCAGTCACACTGACTCTTACCAAATCTGGTGGTGATTTGGAGATGTTAAAGAACCACTCAAACTTCATTAAAACCTGGGCTGTGCACTAAAACAAAATTGAGCCTAGAGGTACCAGAAGTCTATGCTATGATCAGAGACAAAAGAATTTACATTGTAGACTATAAAAGACTGTTCTTTTTCAATTGCATTTGACAGATCTAATAGGAATAATTTTGGAAAAGGGGAGAGCAGCAACTGAACTAGAGAAGAAAGCAGGATGTAGCTAGAGTAGCAACACAAGAATCTCATCTGATCCTTTTCTTAGCTGGAAGTAGAAGAGTGTCTCTTTTCACTCCTCCATCTTTGTTCATCCCCCCTTATTCTTTCAGTTGAGCTATTTTGACTTTGATTTAGGGTTCCCATTCACTCCAATTAGATGGTTCTTCTGTAAAGCTGCAAACCAAAACCACACTATGCTCCCTTTGAAAGGATTTCACTGCTTTTCGCAGAAGTAATGGATTTCTCACATTCCACGGTTTCCAAAAGTCCCTTCTCCACAGTCTTCCAGTAATGTTCTCCATAGCAGATACATTTAGTAGTTCTGGTAAAGTAGTGGCTGTGACCCAAAGAAAGATATTTTGCCTGCCATGAACTCTGGCACTCATCAGTCTGATTTGCAGCAGCGCAGGCAAGGTTCCCAAAGAAGTTTCCAGTCAGTGGCCTGTGAATGCACAGCAGGGAGCAGGTCACCAGCAGGAACCACCCCCAACTCCTTGCCTGGGGGCTGGAAAGCAGGAGGCTTTGAGTCCCTCCTCTGTTAAGAGCTTCCCTAGGCTACTGCTACTGCTACTGCTGACATTTGTCCCACAAAGTGCAAGGTTCTTGCCAGCTCTACCCTTTAGTCTTGCCTTGTTTGCTTCTGTGCAGCCACTTGAGTCGCACTGAGCAGTCAGACTCTTTGCATATTTCATTTGTTCGTTTAGAACTGCATCCTCCATGTGAAGTCTGATGGTTACAGTGGAATTTGCTTCTGCTTTTGCTTGTTGTCTTTAACACGTCAGCACTCCCACTGAAGCAAATGTGTTGAAAACGAGTTGCATCTTCCAGTTTCTGGCATTTGCACATTTTAATGTGATGCTGGAAAAGCACAATTAGATTATTTTCCTGCAGATCTTGAGACAACAATAAGTAACAGATTCACTGTGTTTTGACTTGCCTTGGAACCAGGTGTTTCTGACATGTGCCATATGTATGTTTCCTAAGACAGGGAGAACCACAAGAACCTGGGTAAACTGGAATGAGACAGGAAGGCTGCAGAAAATTATGTAGTTAGATGTGGAAGTTACACTGGGATTTGCATTCAATTCTTAGAAGAATTGACAAGCTAAAATTGCCTCTTATCACTGTGGGTTTGCCAGAATATAAAAAGTAGAAAAAGCAGTGAGACAAGGTAAGCCAATAGTGAGGAGTGCAGTCTTCCCTCTTTTGGAGACTGCAACAGCCATCCAGAAAATGAAAGGTGGATGCCTCTCTGTTAGGATCACTTTGGAAACCTAGATACAAATGAAAATGGATAAAACTACCTGTCCTGATGGAGTCCTAGGAAGGGGATGAACTGGGCTTACAAAGCCTCATCTCCCTCAGCACAGGAGGGAGCAACTAGCATTTCTAAGCAATCGGGAGTATTGCAAATGGCAGATTCAAGGAATACAAAGCATGTTTTCTATCTGAACCTGATAGGTGAGGAACTGCTTAAGTCTAGTAGGGCATGCATGGTGCTTAGGATGTTGAAAAATGGGATTTTACTCTTTGAAACACCTTTCAAATTTATATCCATTATGGCTTTTCAATAACGTGAAAGGCTAAATATGTATCTTTTCATAGCTTCTCGACTCTGTTCTCTGATTTTACAGAAATGGCTTCTCCAAAGAATGTAATTTCTCAGAAACCCGGTAAATGTTATCCCAGAAATTACATCAAGGGTTATTACTGCCTGGCAATGCAGAGTGTTAACCTTGTGAGCATTCATCCTACTAAGAAGGTGGCGTTCTCCTTCTGTGTCTTCAGCAACACTTATTTAAGTAGTCTATCCTAACTTTCCCTCAGAAACCATCATTAGGAAGAGCATGCTCAGTGCATGAGGCATGCAAATGTTATCCAGTCTTTTACTCCCTGCAGCTAAGAATCGAGAGCTTGACTCAGAGAAAACCGTTAAATTGATGTTAGAGCCATTGCTTCTACTTCCTGTTGAGAGACAAAATACAAATTCAATCTGAGTTTTCACCATTAATCATTCATTCATTCATTTAAAAGGACATGACAACTGAAAAGGTTTATTACTGAAACATTTCATTTCCAGAAATATTAAATAAATAGATAAATAAACAAATAAAAGGAGATGTCAACCAGGAAGGTTTGTTATTCAAACATTTCCAGAGCTATCCATCTATGAACTATCAACTTATGAACATGTAACTGGGTGCCGCTGTCTCCACTGTCTGCAGTGGGTCTTGTGCTAGGGTGCAGGCCCATCCCCTGCACTTGCTGTCAGAGCTACAGGTGCACGGCCAATCACCTTCATCTGCCCTGTCAGAGTTGCAGGTGCATGGCCAATCTCCTTCGTCTTCTGAATCGGAGCTGGAGGTACAAGTTGGGCAGTGGGGAGCTGCCCAGGGCTCCCAGCCAGTTGACACCATCGTGGCTGCTGCCACCATGGCCATGGCAAAGCATGAGGTAACGAAAGGCAGGGCGGCCCAAGAAGCCTGCAGCTCTGGTGCTCGTGGATGCTGGGGAAGCTCCTGCTCTTGTGGGCCAGTTGTAAAACCAGGTGCCACAAAGGGCAGAACGCTAAGATGAAGGAGCAAAACTGGCACCCGAGGTCTGGCTGCTGCTTGGTGGCAGCAGGGAGGAGGGCAGAGCGTGGCACTTCTCCCTCCTTGCTGCTGCAGCAGGGTCTGGTAGGGTTGGGGCAGCACTGGCTCGGGCTTGGGTAGGGGCTTTCTTAGGGTGCTTGGATGTCTGGGGCCTCACGAGTGCCACTGCGTGTGTGCTTTCTGGGTGTGCTGCCAGCGGGCTCCTGCGTGGCACAGCAGCTGCTCCCTGCACGAGTTGGGCACCTGGGCTGCTCTTCAGGAGGCTCTCGTTCAGGAGAGGGGGAGCCTGAGGACTCAGCCAGCTCCTCTGGATCAGAAACAGAAGTTTCTGCTGTAGATGGCTCATTTTCAGTTTCTCCTGTCTCAGTTTGACTGAAGTTTGCACATGCAGCCATTTTTGTGATGAGCCAGTCTTTGCCCTGCCAATCAGCAAGCAAAATCCAATGGACCTCTCTGGGGTTTCTGTTGGGAGATGCTCAAACATCACCATGACACCCGCGTGTCATCACAGCGACATCCCTGTTGGCGCCCAAGGCCTGGCTGGCTGAGGCAGTCTGAGCAGGTGTCGCTGACCAGCTTGTGCTGCTGGTCCTGCACAGACCCACTGGTGTTTTAACTTGAGTCCAGAAGGAAAGAAAGCTGTGTTTAAAGGGGATCCTTCCTAACCTAGACCTTGCTTCCCCTTCTCTGTATGGTCTCCTGAACAGCTCCCTTCTGGCTTCTTTGGTGGCCCTCTGGTTCTCCTCATGAAGTTTAACAGGAGCAAGTGTTGAGTTATGCATCTAGAGTAGCCCTGGCTCTGTGGAACTTTTGAAGCAGGTCCAGAGGAGGGTCACAAAGATGATCCAAGGGCTGGAGACTACGAAGACAGGCTGAGGGAGCTGGGCTTGTTCAGCCTGGAGAAGAGAAGGCTGCAGGGAGACGTTGTTGCAGCCTTCCAATACTTAAAGGGAGCTTTCACTGAGAGGGTGGTGAGGCACTGGCACAGGCTGCCTAGAGAGGCTGTGGATGCCCCATCCCTGGTGGAGTTCAAGGCCAGGCTGGATGGGACCTGGGCAGCCTGATCTGGTGTCTGATCTAATGGTTGGCAACCCTGCCCACGGCAGGGGGGTGAGAACTGGATGATCTTTTAGGTCCCTTCCAACCCAGGCCATTCTATGATTCTATGATGAATATTGGAGGAGAATGCATTGACACAGAGTACTGATCAAAATCATGCATGGCAGAACAAAATTTCAGGTTTTCATCAGTCAAATCTAAGAGGAGGTTCTTTTGGCAAGTCAGTTTACAACTTTATCATCACAGCCAAAATTACGGCAAGTGTTCCTGGCACTGATGTTTATGGCTGGCTCTCAGTCAGCATTATTTTTCCTCTTGGAACCAGGACAGTGTTTTACACTGATGCACTTCTGTTAGTATTTTTCTCCTCATCAGGTTTTTATCTGCTGGTAAACAACATTCTTCCACGAGTATTTTTTCTCAGACTTGTTATAAAGTGCTTTATGTGATGGCACGACCAAAGCACAGCTGATGTAGTCGCAGCTCACTTTAGAAATTTATTCATCGGTCCATGAATAGGACAAAACCCTAGAGGATAACGTCCAAGATTATGGACTCCCTAAGCTGTTCTCTGGGTATGACTTCTACCCAATTGTTTGACTGTCCTGTTTTCCAGTGACCCACTACCTCTCCAAAATAATTTCTCAATGATTTTCAATATCTCATCTACAGTGATGATGTCAGCGGTACATTCCTATATGGGTTTTGCTGTTTCTCCCACATCACACAGGTCTGTCAAGATGCCTTTGTGGCTGCCGGTTTGTATCCGTTATGTTCTATTAGTAATTTTTAATATGAAGGCTGCTTCGTTGGCCCACGAGGTCAGAGCTGGGCGTTGGTGGTGTGGCAGTAGAGGCTGAACCTTCCCACCAGTATTCCGTTCCATGTTGTCGCCGTGTGACAGATGGCAGCAGAGGGGCACTCTGACACAATGGCGTCTGACATGGGAGTGCGGATGGAGAAAAGGTGGAGAATTGAATTCCTCCATGAAGAAAAAATGGCACCCATTGACATTCACTGATGCTCGTTGAATGTTTATGGAGACCAAGCAGTGGATGTGAGCACAGTGGAAGTTTGACTGTGTAGGCAACATTTCCAAGCAATGATGCCATCATAGGAGCTGTGAAACAGCAGGTCACCTCTGCCAGTGCAGATTGTTATGAGCGCGGCATGCAGGCTCTTGTTCATTGCTGGTGAAAATGCACAGCTAATGGTGGTGACTGTTGAAAAAAAGTGTTTTGCAGCCGAGAATTTGCTCTATCAAGCAGTGCTACCGTACTCTTTGTATCAGTTGCAGTTTCCATGGAAATAAATAGGAGGCATTACTTTCAGGGCAACCTACATAGTTCACACACTCAAAGACTTCTCTCTGCTGTGAAATAAAGCCTGGGGGTACTTGGACATTTGTTTCAAAAGTACCCTCTTGTTGTGAACATTTTAGTTAGCTGATAAAAATAAACCCTTCGTGTGCTACGTTCTCAGACGCGGTTACTTGTATGGTCTTTTATTTATTTGCATATTGTTGAAGCTGAACCTGTGGAAAATATGGAAGGTGTGCAGGAAATGAGGCAGGAGATAAGAGAGCTCTTCTCCCTTGCATAGTTAGATGGTTCCGTGTTGCCTGGAGATATCACAGCTGCTTCTACAAATTGTTGTTAAATTACTGAGGTAGGAGTACTTGGTAGTGACCTCAGATTTGCTTTGTACCTACTTGAGACCATTTACAGAAATGCTAAGTCACAGCCACAGTTAGGCTTAGGAACTACAGCACCCAGCTGCACCTTTGAGATGGCTTTTAGAGCAAGCACCTCTCCACGTTATCTGCAGGCTGCTTATGAGGCAGCCATTTGGACAATAATGGAAATTAAAGGTGAGAAGGCATCCAAATTTACTGGACTCATCGTCACCTTGGACACTGTTTTTAAAGAGTCATGTAAATGTGGCCAATGGGACCTGCGCTTTGTAAAGTTACATTAATAAGTATTTCTGTTACAACTTTTGCAGTCTTTATTCTATTATTTTAATATGGTTGCCATGTGAAATTAAAGGAACTATTGTGTTTTCTGTGTTTCTGAGGCCCACTTTTACATCTATGGCTTGTAAAGGACGAACTGATTACTACCAATTAGGGGCAGATATACTCAGCTGTGAGAAGGCAAGCTCCTGGCATTGCCAGCCCCGAGTTTGTCCCTTTCAGCTTGATGGAAAATTGCCCAAATTCTAGGGAAAAATACCACCCCCAAACACGTGGACCACATCCCTGAAGTATTCCAGGCATTAATTTATGTATACTGTAGTACAGTGAAATGTAGCAAATGAGTTTACTTCATTTCTGCTGGATTAAATCAAAGGAAGACAGTAATCAATACCCTCAGTCAAAAAGCAATAAATCTGTATGGTAGATCTTTTTTCTTTCTGGGTTGGGTTTTTTCTGGGGGGGAGGGGGGACTTTGTTTTGGCGTGTGTGCTTCTGTTGTTTTTCATTTGTTGTGGATTTCCTTTCCATAAAGGAAGTGGAGTTAACTGACGAGGAAGAAGCTATCAAAGCAAATCTAATGAATTCTGAGCCACTGCCTCCAGAAATACTTGGTAAGATTCTTCCTGACTGGTGGACGAAAGAGCCGTTCCGGTAACTATGATTAGATTCTCTCTTTCTTTAATTAATCCTAGGAAGTTTATCATCCGTTGTGTCCACAATGACACAAGTGCAGAGACAGATGCTACCCAAATAATACTTGAGGCACCTTCTCTTTGAGAAGAGTGGCCGAGAAGTACCGTTTCTAGGGTCACACAAACAATACTGAGAACACAATTTCTTTTATTTATTTCTTAAGTTAATTTTAAATAACTTCTTATCTCTGCACAGTAAAACCTCAAAAGAAATAAAGTTGTTGCATTAATTTGTAACAATTAAGATACGTAGTGAGGTACTGTTTTTTGTTCAAAATTACTTTGTCAAATTCAGGGTATTTTTACTGTTTTGCACTTTAAACTACATTGTGTAATGACACATATTTTCTTTTCCAATGAGATCCACAGGATTTATTCTGGATGGTTTCCCTCGTACTTCCGATGAAGCCCAGTATTTGTTAGAACAAGGACTCTGTCCTGACGTTGCAGTTTTTATTCAAGTAGAAGAAAGTGACGTCGTTGACCGTCTTTTACCTCCACGTCTAAAAAAATGGAAAGAAAGATGGAATAAAAAAACGGAAAAGAAAAAGAAACTGAAAGAACTGAAAACAAAATTAAGGGTAGGTTTTCAGTCCTGTCAACTTTTTCTTAATTTCAGCAGCCCAAGTCTGAACACAGATTCTAAAACTCCCAGAGCAGTGAAGAGCACACAGAGAAACAGCTATGGGACCACGGAGACACAGCGCCCAGCAATTCACAGTATTCCCAGATTTACCGCAGGACAAAGGGCAACTTGGTGGATTGAGGGAATATGACCCTAAAAATCAAATCCACAGCTCTAGCACAGCACTGCTGCTGCACACCAGCTGCTGTGCTGGTTTGTATCTTCCATAGGCTTCCTTCATAGGTGCTGTGTGGTGTCTGTGCCTGTTTCCAGCAGTGGCACTCTGCACAGAGATGTGGGAGCACCAAGCCACGTTCACAGTGTTGGTGCAGCTGCAGTCTCCCATCTGAACAAGGCTGTGCCTGTTACCAAACAGGTTTCAAGTGACTTGAACTTGAAGCCTCCATGCAGACGTTTACAATCAGTATGGGCAACATATTCAAGGTTCCTAACTTTCTATAAAAGCAAGACGTAGTGCTTACTGTGCACTACCAGGAACAGTCTGAGTACACGTTACTACAGAGCAGCTGATACACACAGTACAATGGAGTTTGGACAAGACTCATATGGTACCAGTAAGTTACATGAGCTGCTTGTGCTGGAGATCAGCTCTGAGAATGCATACAGTCGTGGAAAGTTCAAGAGTTTTTTGCATTTAGTGTTTCCTGGTGCAAGCTGGACATCTATCAGGAAAAGGTGTGTTGCAGTGACTAGTCTGTATCGCTGTGCTGGGCTCACCCCGTCAGCAGTTACTCTGAGAACTCCACTGACAAATACTGTGGCATGGATTTCAGAGTCCAAACTTCTACATCAGTAAAAGTGTAAACATCAGTATGTCTCCTCATGAAAAAAGAACAATAACAGGTTGCTACTTAAAACACATACACAAAGCAGCTACGCAAATCAATCGAGGCATCAAAGACCACAACTCAGAAGTTAGGAAAGGTCCGAATCAGGATTTCTGCAGTAACAGCAAGCTGATCTTTTTGCTTATGTGTATTGCAGTAGGGCTTTCAGTTGCATATTGACTGTTTGTCTGTAGCATGCAGCCAGTGAGCGAGTTGGATGGTGCTATGAGAATGAGGCATTGCTGGGAGTGCTGTTCTCTCTTTTGTTACTAAAGTTGCACACGAGAGTCTGGGAAAAATCAGGTACACCAGTTCAATGCTACCTTAGAGTTTCCTTCTCCCCCGGGAAGAAGCTGGCAACAGGTCACAGAGCAATGAGCGCATCTGCGTTGCGGCGTTGTTCAGCAACACCTGAGTTTATCTTAGTCATGTGAGTAAAGAAAATGAGACTGCAGTTCCTTGTTTTTCTGCCTCGAATGCGCTGGTATCCAGGTGACAGTGTTTGAGTTGAGGTGGATTTCTAACACCACGCTATCACCTGCAATACTGATACACTCAGCTTCTCTGATCTCAGGTGACAGCATCACGGTGCGCAAGAACAGCAGGTACAGGTTGACTCCCCATCAACCCCAGTGGCATTACATTGAGTGCTTCTGTGTATTATTTCTAGATAGAATTTAACCACTGTGTGTATCTACGGGGTATGCATGGAAGACATATTTTAAATGCTTTTAACTTGGTCAAAAATGTGCAGTTTAAAAAAAGGATTAGGAAACAGCACATATGCAAGGCTAGGTTCGGTCACCCCTTTGCCAAACGGCAGTAACCACCAATAATTTTAGAAATTCAGTAGCTTACCAACAAAAAGATTATGATATTTTCAGTGCAAACAGAATCACAGTCTTTCTTCCCTAACCTTATTCTTAGAAATTACCAAATTAGCGTCACTAAAGTGTACGTACGTGTTCACCTAGAGGCACATCTGGTCCACAAAAGTAGAGGGTGCACAGACAGGATTTCATAATATTAGAAGCAACTGAAAACGGGGTGTTAAAGAGAAAAGAACAATATTAATTCTAGCTCATGTTACCAACTCTCGGAGTAGGGTTTTCATTAGCAAGTATCGTCTTCTTACATCTTTTTTTTTTCACTGACAGAATGAGAAGATAGCTAAAAGAAGGGCAGAACTTCTAGCAGAACATAAAAAAAGGAAAGAGGAGGTAAGAAAAAAAAGCTACAAAAGCCATTTTAAATAGAAATGTTTGCATTCATGTCTTAGAAATTTCTAGGGCTTTTACTCACAGCTTTCAGGGCAATGTAGGATAGTAGAAATGTGATAGACTGTCAGAAACCTGTTTTCCAAAATGATTTGAAAAGGCGTTCAAATTGTTTTAGAAACTGTTGACTCATCCCACTAAAACCAATTCCCAATATGTGCCTAATTCAGCAAAATGCTGGTGAATGTGTTTAACTGAGCTAATTTGCAAGCATAAGAGTAGCCCCATTAAGTGCAATGAGGCGCGTGTTTTAAGCATCCTGTCGACGCTACGGTTAATACAGAATAGGACTGGACCAGGTTTTTTTGCCCAAACTCAATTACGAAGCAGATTTATAGATGTGTTAATGAACAACTAGACTGTTTGTGATATTCTGTCAAATACACTTTCAGCTAACAAGCTCGTTCTATTCTTAGTCCTGGCAAACCATTACACTCAAGTATCTGTAACAGATATTTCTCAAAATAGTCCTCTCATCAAAACTGCAGTGTAGCGATTCTGATTTTGAAGCACTCTCAGATACAATTGCATTGTACAACACCTCTGTGTTTTCTTTTGAAATATCATTTTAGAACATACTGGATTTTTGCTTGCAATAAAGGATGATTGCAAAATGAGGTTTTGTTGAATTAATGATTTTTCTAATTAAAAAAAAAAAAGACAGGAATCGTGTGTGTTCCCTTAAAACATCTGTATAGAAGACATGAAAACAGTATTTCACACTTACAGGCTTTAGCAGATAGGGAAGATTATGAAGGCAGTGAGGAGGAAGATGAAAATGAAATGGAAGAGATTGAAGCTACACTCGAAGAGGAGTTCTACGAAGAAGAAGAAGAAGAGCCTGAAGAAGAACAGGAGGCTGATGCGATCGAGCGCATGCAAAATGAGATTGCAGAGAAGTTTGATTCAGAAAGAGGAGATTTAGAAGGGGTACAGGTACCTATTCCACTGCTTATTTTATTCGACTACGTGATTTCAAAATGACACAATAACATGAAGAGGATGTCTTCGTTCTTATTTTAGTGATCAGATTTCAAAGTTGGCAATAGCAGCAACAGTAAGCAATAGTGCTGCTGAAGTCTGAAAACTGTAGTGACAAGTTGCTTTAAAAAGTATAAAAATTATAAAAATAATAGGTCAGTTGATGCAGGCAACCAAACCTGAAAATCATAAATATATGAACATTTCAAAATATACATTTTAAGGCAAAATTCTTATAACAATCACAAATTGAGACTACATACTATTACATAATATTCCTTAGTTACAGCTTACTCAATATTTTTCTCATTTTTTAAAAAAATTCCAAGAATGTTTATGCCTTTGTAAAGAAGTTTATATAACTTACTATTTTTGATTCATTTTTCAAGACTCTTGCCTGTTGTTATCTGATTCTTTAAGTTTTGGTCCCCTTTGACACTGTGGAATCTTCATCTTTTATGAAAGAAAATTAGGACATTAAAACATTGTAGCACTTGTATTAATAATGTTTTTCTATTTTAGTTGAATAAGCTGCAGAATAATAAGTTACCAGAGAGCAGCAGTATTTTAAACAGTAGCTAAATAAGTCATGCTAAATTCTTTGGAGCAGGGAAGAATTAGATTTGATTATTTTTTATAAAAGATACTTCTTAATTTTTCGCTTATCACAGTAGATTCCTCAGTGTTGACTGCCGGATTTTCAATTTCTTTTTAAATGATGTTATAGTTGGTATAGTCTGGGTAATTTAACTTCAGTGGAGAGGAAGAGCAATTCTCATCTCAGACCAGATTTTGCTGATTTACAGTGACTGTGCTCAAGATATACTTAATATCCTTAAAGTTCATAGAAAATCTGAACATGTTTACGATTCTAATATTTCATTATTTTTTCATTAACCAGGAAGAACTTGAAAAATTTTTAATACCACAGATTGAGATCAATGGAGGACGGAAGCGTCACATCGTACGCTACCAAATGCACTGCAAGCTGAATTCTCTGGTGGAAAACCGCAGAAGCATTTTTGAGAAATGTTATCCAATAAGTTTGCCAGTTGCACACAAGATGCTAGTTTACTCATATAAATTTCCAAGCTCCTTTGGCCAGTGGGATCCAATCAAGGTAATTATCTTGAATAACACAAGAATATTTTCAAGTAATACTTTCATAAATACATCACATTAAAATATGAGTCAGTATCAAGTAATACCAACAATACTTAATGAAAACTATATTAGTGAATCAAAACTACACTACTGGATATACACAGAATACAGCAAGCACAGGTAATAAAAAGTGTTCTTCTTTTCTGTGTTGCAGCTAAACCAATGCTGAGAGATAAGTAGTAAAATTTGTTACACTAGCATTAGCAACGTAATTAAAAGTGGCGCCGAGTCAGAAGGAAATGCCTATTTCTAAATGACCTATTAAATATATTTAATTCATCAGCAATAATACTTTGTTTTCAATATGTACGAATTTTGAAAAGCAGCAAATCTAATTTTGTACTTTACCAGAGATCTGGAATGTTGAGGTCAGAAAGCACTCATGTCTATCTGTATCATGTGAAATTCTTACTGGTCCCCATGTGCTAGACCTTGAGCTTTGTCCTGTAAAAATAACTACATTTTTGTTATTCCGTTTCTCCAACTCATTCATTTATGCTGTGTAGTGCTTTTTTTTTTAACCAACCAAAAAAAATTTAAAGAAAGAAGGAAGATGTAGGACGCCATGTGATTCTGTGATTAGATGAAATCAGAAGAGTGTGCTGAGAGTAGGAAACGTATGTGCTAACAATAACAAAAGAAAAATAAGATCATTTTGAGGGTATTTTAGAATATATGAATGAAACAATGAAAGGACTGGAGGGTTTTTGAAGAAGGAAAGATAGAGTAAACGACAATTACTTTCAGACTAAATTGAGGAGGGAAAGTAGTTATGCAACTGATTAGACAAGCAGAGAATAAAAATGATGAGCTGAGAGAGGAGTGTGAGCAAATAGACAGTAGATCAGACTCTTTCAGCATCTTATAAATGGAAGGAGAGCACTCTGAAATGGCTTCGTGTGAGAATAGGGACCTAAGAATTAGAGGAGGTCTGGTAAGGTAATGCCGTGCAGTAAGCATTCCCTTATCGCACTGTAACAACCAGATCATCTTGTATGTAAGTGCACTGGCTCTTCAAAGAACACTAACAGATTTGTGAGGTATGATTTCCCTCTACAGAACCTGAGTTGGCTTTTCCCCATCACTTCATATGCTTGCTTTTACCTACTGATTTTTTCCTTAATATATTTCAATTTGCTCAATATGTGGTGAGATTTACTGGACTGAGGATGCCAGGATTCATCCTGGAGGCCTTTTAAAAAATAGTCACTCTCTCCACATTCCTTATTGTGGAAGGAAGGCAAGAGGAACATAAGCAATGGGTTATACATCAGTCAGCAACAATTTCACTTCTTGGTCCCCTTTGAACTGGTCTTTGTAATTTTTTTCAACAGATGCCTCTAGTTTGTTCTAAGACAACTTCTGACACTGTAAGGCAGTTCTTCCAAGAACAGACGGTAACAGGGACATGTCTAAATTCTCCCATAGTGAACAGTGGTACAAGAAATTAATTTGGTGTTTCTGCAGTGACCACTTCTGCCATTGCTGCTTCTCTTATGTCTCAATCAGCCATAGGATCTACAGACTTCCTACTAGGTTATCTGATGTGTTTGAAAAGATTCCATCAGCAGCATATGTGTTTTAGCAAAAGCTTTTTTTGGTTTTACATTTCATCACAATGTGTGTTCTGTTTTGTTCATAAAATATTCTCAGTGTATCTTCTACTGCCAGCCAGATAACGTGAGTGGGGTTTTTTAATTTACGGAGGAATCATTTTTTTTCAATCCTTAATAGAAATGTCAGAAATTCTCTGAAAAAACAAAACAAAGCCAAACATATTGTTGTACCTCTCTGATTGCTGTTCTGATGGACAGAAAGTGTTACGGTACCACCTACTGGAAAGAGTGAATATTCTTTCTCCCCTCAGTGTTTACTTCATTGTTTTGTGCCAGAATTACATATATACAGAAATTCCACAGACTCATACGAGATATTACGTCTGTCTGTCTGTCTGTATTTCAGAATGCTTTGATGTTTCACTTCAACCAGTTGGTGCTCCTCTGCTTGCCCATAAACCCACTTTTGTAGGATGACGGTTGGACTAGATGATCTTGTAGGTCCTTTCCAACCTTGTGTTTCTATGATTCTGTGAAGGGAGAGGAGGCTATGCCAAACCTAACCAACTGAATCCCATTTTGTATATTCTGCAGCTAAGTGAAGGAGAGGTAATCAAGCCAGCACAAAGCCACGAAATCATGTTTCCTGTAATCCATCGACAATATATTTATTTTTTTTCAAGTAAAGAAAACAGAGAAAAGTTTATGAAAAATCCTATCAAATATATTTGTCAGCCAAAACCTAAACCACCTGTGCCACTTAAGATTGTAATCGTGGGACCTCCAAAATCTGGGAAGACTACAGGTAGGAACCAGTACTATCTATAAAGCAAAACATTATCTAAAGATTGAGGCTGTGTCTGTCATTGCTGCTATTAAAAAAAATCATAAACCTTTAATATTTTTGATTTTCCTGCTTTTCTTGGGGGCACAGAATCCTTTAGGTACACTGTCTCCTGTATCATTTTACAGTCAGGTACTTATGCATTGTCTTAATTTTATCCGAGCTTCTTACAAAGTCAGTGACCTGGACTGGTGCTTAGAAACCCGGACTTGCACTATTTATATCCTTTTTATTATTTCTGATTATATTCTAGTTGGTTCTGATCTCTTTCAATCAATATGATGAAAAAAAATTCTAGAATAAAGGACTGGAACACAAAGCTCCGCATTCCCCAGTCTGTTTCCCAGCTTCTAGATTTAAAGACATTTTCCCTCTCTCTCTCTTCTTTTCTCCTTCTCCCTCCATGACTTCTTCGGTCCTTGGATGTCTGCCTTTAACTAGAGGAGGAGAAAATTCAGCTTAGACCACAACTTAATGACTAGTATAGAGTGTTAGAAAAAGAAGAGATGGGTTTAAATTATCTCATATTAAAAGAGGAAGTTTTAGTCATATTTTCCAGTTCCTGCATAAGATCTGAAACTGCTAGGTTGTTCTGTAAAGGGGGCAGTAGTGGAAGAGTATTTTCTAAGATGTTTTTGAATAAAATTAACTATAGCTGCTGAGGTTTGAGCTAAATTGAATGGTGTTAGCACATCGGGCACACTGCACACATGCAAAGGTTTGGGTTCTTTAGGGATATAACCAGAGTTAACGACCTGCTTACCAACTAGAGGGAATGGCCTCAAGTTGTGCCAGGGGAGGTTCAGGGTGGATATTGAGAAAAACTTCTCCAAGAGAGTGGTCAGGCACTGGAACAGGCTGCCCAGGGAGGTGGTGGAGTCACCATCCTTGGAGGTGTTCAAGGAACATCTCGATGTGGAACTGAGGGACGTGGTTTAGTGGGTAATCTTGGTGGTAGGTGAATGGATGGACTAGATGATCTTGGAGGTCTTTTCCAACCTTGATGATTCTATGATTATGTGCTGGAAATGACCCAGGGAATGAGCATTTAGCTTCTGAGGCTAAAGGCGTATTTTTAATCGAATGCTGGGTTGTGATGTTGCTCATGTAAAAGCTTTTTTTTGAAATCAAAATGTTTTGCAGTTGCCAGGAGATTTGCACGTGTGTATGGGCTACTGCGGCTGAGTATAGGAGATGCCATGCGGCTGGTGTTAAACAATCAGCCAGAGAGTGAGTTGGCACTTGAGTTAAAGCGGCATCTCCACAAAGGACTGACAGTACCTGATGAGCTGGCCGTCCAGGCCCTGGATGTGGCTCTGATGGATCACGTGTGCAGTACTACTGGGTAAGAGCCTTCTTTGGGCTTTTTCTTTGGGGAATTCTTTAAGCCAAGCCAGTCCCTCCATAGGCAGTGATTCCCACATTATCACTGTAAAACAATTCCACTAAAACACATCAGTGGTTTATACATTAAAAAAAATAACCTGTCCAAAATGCAGTCATTGCTATGGAAAACCAGCCTGAAACATAATTTTCTGCCATTTTTGAGTGAGCATATTCCAGTAAATTCAAGTAATATGTTTTACTGACTTTTTTTTTTTTTTTTTTCAGCCAACAAGACTCTTATTATCCAAAATACATGTAGAACTGCCATTTTTCCTCTCCTATATCAACCTCCGTAGCGACTTAGATGCATCTGATTCTCTCTGGTCATGCAGACTGGTAGTTCAGATCTTTTCTGCTTTAGTTAACAGTTGAACTTAATAAGGAGGAATGAAAACCAGTGATTCTTCCTACCAAATTTCTTATGTGATCCAGACTTCCTAGGTTCTTTCTCCACTGCTGAAACACTGTGCATGTTGGGCAGACTTAGAAAGATTTTCATTTCATGACCATCACTTTAAGAAATGCAACTCTTCTCTCAAAAAAATAAGAATTATTACAGGAAAATGTCAATTTGGGAACAATCTCAGAAAAGTATGTGAGCTTGAGCCCAGAATTACTTCGACTTCTCTATCACGTTCCAGTAGATTTTGCCCCAGTACTGCCTAACATGTGAAAATCATTCCTTCTTCAAAATGTTTTAAAAAAACTCTTCAACTACTGTAAGTCAATTTATTTTTCACTTTGAAAACTACATCTCCCAGTCCATATAGAGATCTCACATAGTTAAAATCATGCTTCTGAATGATTGATGTGTCAGATTTATGTCAGAGCCATCCACTTAAGTTTCTAACCTTTTGCCTGTTGTGTATTTCCTTCATTCCTTACTATTTCTTATTCTAGTTATTTGATTTTTATTATTCTTTAAGTTTTAATTTAAGTTCTTCAGAGAGAAGACTGTGTCTATCCAGTTAGGACTGCGCTGACTTGATGGCATAGGAGCAGACTTTGCCTCTACAGAAAATGTACTGGGAATATACACAGTCTTAATGGTTAATTGACTTCTTTCTGTTTCTGTTTGTATGCAGAGTTGTTATTGATGGATTTCCTATGACTAAAAAACAAGTAAACCTGTTGGAATCAGCTAGCATAATTCCTGTGAAAATCTTTGAATTAGAAATGGATGCAAAGGAAGTGTTCAGAAGAGCTCTGTTGGATAAAGAAAGCACAGATAGGTAGTGATGCTCTCTGATATTTTTCTTCACATAATTTTGTCATCTCTCTCTATGTATGTGCCTCAGTGCTCTACTCTTGAGTCTCTATCTAAGCTGCTGCATAACCCACCTGCCTCCAAACTCCACATATGAAAAACATGGGCACCAAGCCCTGTACCATCTAAAGCTTTGATTTCCATAGACCAGAAGCAAAGACGTAAGTTGCCAGGTGACTCTGTGGCATTCTCTGAATAGATCCCCAGAGCAGGTGACTGAGGATACAGACCTGCAATGGCATGCACCCACTGCTTAGTTTAATTGATTTTAATGAAACTGTGTATCAGAATTGTTTCTAGTTCACTGCTGCTGCTGAAGTTTGTTATTCATCAATTCAATTATTACCAGCATAAGGGAAATTGATACTTACTCTAATAAAATCTGTTCTTCAAGTCTTAATTGTAGTTCTTTTTAAAAAGGCACAAATAATGTATATTTTAGTAAAATACAATTCATGAGTTACTCATCTAAATCTTTCAATTCAGCTCTCTCTTCCTTGTTTTCATGAGTCAAATATTGTTTAAAGAGCCATTGGATGTTTTTGAGGAAGAAGAGTAAGTCGTTTATAAACTAGCAGATAATTAAAAAGAACAGAACATTCACCTTAAAATTAAATTGTATACGAACCTGGTTCTCATTAGAGGAAGCATTTCTAAGAAGTTCCAGATAGCTTAGAGCATTATTGCACGTCTCTTTCATTTTGTCTCTTTTGTTTTATCAAGTAATCAGTACAAGACTTGTTTACTGAAAGCCTAAAGACAATTTGCATCGCAAAAAATTAAATTAATGCTGTCTCTTTGAAAGTATTTACTTTAAAAATTTAATTCTAAATATTGAACTAATTATATTTTATAAGCTTAAATACAAATCAATTGTGCAACATTTCTGAAAAGTACAACTTATAGAGGAACGAATCCTATCAAAAGAGAAGTTTCTCTGTTTTTTGGAATCATTTAAGTAAGAACCAGCATGCTTCTATGTTCTAGTGAAAATCTCTCTTCTGACCTTGAGTAACACTTTTAGAGGTCAAATGGGTTATTTTCATTTTTACATATGGAAATGTGACAGGCAGTTTTCCAAATATATCCAAGGACGATGGCTACCTCTCAATTTCAAACAACAGTATAATTTAAAATGAAGCCTGTTTTGCGATGAACAGCTGGCTTCCATTTTAAGAGTCCCACAACATTATCTAGGGTAGCATTTTGTGGTCTACTGATAGTGTATGTCAGCTAATGTGTGCTGACACATTCCAAAACCTTTATGAAATATTGAGTTGTATTTGGGACATAAAAAACAAAATATTTGTTTCTGAACATAACTTCCTGCTCAGCAGCTTATTACTTGCCATGTGGAACTGGTATTATTCCTAATATGGAAGTTGTTGTTCTCAAATACGTTTTATAATTTTAAGTAAGCAAAGTTTTATAAAATGACTTAAAATGAACTCTAAAATTTACATTTAAAATTCAATGAAATGATCTAATCTTCAGACTCATATTAAGTCAGTGCTATTTTCTGTTGTCTTCAGACCCTCCTACCCTGTACATGACAGCTCACAGATTACAGCAATTAAAAATTCCTGCTATAAACAGAATATTGACGCAATTAGGACTTACTATAAGAAGGAGCATCAGAACTGGTGTGTGATTGATGCCTTACGTAGCAAGTGGTGGATATGGGACAAAGTACTGCAGGAAGTTCAAGTGATTGTTAAAGAAATCCAGATATACCTGGAAAGAATAAGAGAAGGTAAAGAAAAACGAAGTTGCTCAAAATAATATTTATTTCTTTAAGAAGTTGTAATATAATGTATGTTTTTAAATTCAACTTGCTTTGGATGAAGCTGGTTCCTGGGCACACACATACCTCAAATTCCTTGATCTCATTTGGAGAGAGCTTGAAGAGATCTCTTGAAGACAGCAAAGACAAAACCAACTACTACACATGGTGCAGCCATCTTCCAAAGAACAGGGTAACAGAAAACAGCTGAGAGAAGTCAGAGGTCTTGCAGTCCACAGTTAATCTCTCAACTTTGAGTGATAACAGAAAATCACAAAGGGTATCCCAAAATACGCAAGGGGAATTGTGACTTGTGGAATCACCTACGTGTCAGTAGAGGGATGGGGAAGGAGGAGAGAAATTATAAATTCAGAATTAAGATTAAATGTGCTATTTGATTTAACTTCTGTACTGAGGGATGAAACACTTTAGTCTAAAATGACATGGCTCCCATGTGAATGTCAGCATAGGTCAAGGTTAAACGCGCCCTTCAAATATGTCTGTACAGTTTAACAAGGATTTCTCTAAAGGGCAAACTTCTTTTCCTTATCTTATACCCTTCTTTTGGTTTTAACTTTTACAGCTCCATGGCTGCATCCTTCTTATAAATACCAGTCATAAGTCAAAATATATTTTAATTTTTTTAAAACTTTTTCACGTCAAGCTTGGAAAGAAGAATTTTTAAATAGCTTGAGTTTTATATGACATTTTATTCAAGATTTTGAATATCTTTCATCCAGATAGACTGTAGCATTTGCAAGACATGGATGAATAAATAGGAGGCTTTCCTCATGCCTTGTACTTTTCCACCAATGAAAAAAAATATAATAGCTGAAATGTTCCTTAGCAACTACAACAGAGTAAAACAAATTATATATAAAACTGTTCCAGGGAAAACACACTAGTGCATGCTAAGCATGCATATAATTAATGATTATTGTATTTCCTAAGAAAATGCTAGAAGATGGTTATTAAAACTAATTGGTGAAATGAGTTGCAAGTTCATTTTAGTATCTATCTTTTAGTATCTATCAATAAAAATTGCTATTTTGATTTGATTATTATGTATCATTTTCACATGGTAAACTGTAACATCATCTAAACTGTACAATTTCTACACAGAAATGCTTTATGTTTCTGTCTTTCATTAATAAAACCTTACCACTAATTATTTTTATTAACAGGAAAAGCAGCCAGCATTGCTGATTTATGCATCACCCCTGAAGAGCTGCAGTATCGGCTGGGGGAGTTTAGGCAGTACTGTCCCGTCAGCCTTGCAGACAAGGGTGAACTGGTTGATTGCTCTGTAACATCATCACTGCGGTTTGCTGCAGAATTTCGAGGACACTATTACAAAATGGCTTCACAGGAAGAACTGGATGTAAGTGTCAAAAAGCTCCTGGGGATGGAATTACAGAGAGGGGAAACATTAGAATCACAGAATCATAGAATGGTTCAGGTTGGAAGGGACCTTAGAGATCATCTTGTTCCAACCCCCCTGCCATGGGCAAGGACACCTCCCACTAGACCAGGTTGCTCCAGCCTGGCCTTGAAC
>WBMW01003369.1:224975-255337 GCA_013396635.1 Penelope pileata
TTTTCCCCTTCTTGAAAATGGGGGTTATGTTCCCCCTTTTCCAGTCAGTGGGAACTTCACCAGACTGCCATGACCTTTCAAATATGATGGATAGTGGCTTGGCAACCTCATCCGCCAGTTCCTTCAGGACCCGTGGATGAATTTCATCAGGCCCCATGGACTTGTATACCTTCAGGTTCTTTAGGTGGTCTCGAACCTGATCTTCACATACAGTGGGCAGTTCTTCCTTCTCCCAGTTCTTACCTTCTCTTTCTGCAGTTTGGGTGGTGTGTCTAGAGCCTTTGCCAGTGAAGACTGAGGCAAAGAAGTCATTGAGCACCTCAGCCTTCTCCACATCCCTCGTGACCAGGTCTCCAGTTTCCTTCCAGAGAGGGAAGGAAATTCATTGCTGCTTGGATTCTTTGATTCTGGACAGAAACAAGCAATATGTAAATCGATTTTTACTGAAGCCACTAATTATTGCAATGGATAATGATGGTGGTGGGTGGATAGTGATGACTTCAACTGAGAGTGGGTTGGAAAAGAAATGAGTTACCCAAGAGTAGGAGCAGCGCCAGCATACTAAGAGAGGTGCTGTAGAAGAAACAAGTATCTGAATTGCATGAGCCAGTCGTCTGGAGTTTGACTAACAGTCTTAGAGTGCTTCCTTCATTATAAAAATATTTCATCTCTTCTTCTACAGAAATTCTTAAGCAGACCAGAGGCTTATGTGCCACCACTGGCACCTCGCCCTCTTCCACGCCCAGATATGCTACCAAAAAAACTGACGGCAGCAGAAGTGAAGTCCTTATTCCCTAAAAGTGCAGAAATGCAGGGATACTGTCCAGTCGCTTACCTAGAAGGAAAACAGAGGTACATCACTGCCATTTTCATAATCTGAATTACAGACTGTGTGTCCTATATCAACACGTTAAAAAGGAAATACATGCAAAATACATGTTAATAGCGTTCAGGGTTTGAACAGGAAAAGCAATAACAATTATATCTATATTGTGCTCATGGCTTTGGAAATCTATGTAAAACAACCTTCTGAAACTCGTATGACTACAGGTTTCAGACTGAATCTGGATAGGCTTGCACAGAAAGTAAAATTCAAGTACAAAATATCTAAACTGTGGGACCCTGTAAGACTTCCTTGAATTTGAGTTTGCATTCCACTCCTGTCATAACTCCACCTCAAAATAAAATGTAGATATGCAGCATTGTCTCTCTCTTCCATTTGCTTTCAGTTTCCACAGGAAGTGCAATCTGGAAAGGAAGGCACTGTGCTATAGTGTGAAAACTGGAGACAAAACTGCACACTTGACCAGCTTTTTCCAAAACTTCTGCTCCTCTTCTCTGTTAATTTTCTTGCAGTAGTGGGTACTCATTGGTGCTCTAGCTGTTAGAAGATTCTGCACTAGTCTTTATTCTGAAGCTGAAAAATATCCTGTCAACTCCCTGCCTTTACAGCGTGATCTAGAGTAATTCTAGTAGGCAGACTGAGGTACATCTGAAGCATTTCAAAGGCCATCAGTTCCTCTACATCTGTAAGTGAAAGAAGCAGGAGGGTTGGATGTCTGTCCAAAATCCTTGAACAACTGTAATGCAGATTTACCTAGTGGAGACTTGGGTTGGCCAGGTGATCTCCTGGTGAAGGTGGAGAAGGAAAAATACATAGGTCAGCAGTTCCTTGAACCTAGGATCACTTCTTTTGTGTCTTGGGTAACATCAATTGACATAAATTGGCACTTAAATAGAAGTGAATCAAATGTATGGGATCTCTTCCCCAAAAGTTGTCATCAGATGGCAACAAGCTTAGTTTTTTGAAATAGCATTAAGCCAACCACAAGGATCTGCACTGGCTTACTGTCTTTTGTGATGAAGTCGGCTTGGATGTAGTTTGAATTTTTTCTAACGTATGTCATAAAAAAGTTCAAACAAATCCTAAAAAAAACTATATAGATGCAATTTTATAAGAGATCCATTAAGCTCCACCATAAAGTCCCACTTATTTCCTCAGCGTGCAGGAATTTCTCACTGAGGTACAACCACAACACTCAACTCTGTGCTGTCTCATCTTAATCTTCTGAACAACCATGGCTGGCATTTTAACTAGAGTAGCTCTGTAGAAGTCCATCTACAAGCTGGTTTTGCTCCTGTAATTGCTAAATTGCCAGAAGGCTCTCCCAGGATCTGATCAGAATATACCATGCAAGTGGTGCTTTACATTTCTTCTACATTAACAGACTTTCTTCATCTGTCTCTCCAGATACGAAGCTTTGGTGCCGGGCAACACCGACTATGCCGTAAAATACCAAGATAAGCTATATGTTTTTGAAAGTGAAGAAAAACTGCAAAAATTTATGAGGTGAATACACTAGCTGCATTTTAAACATTAATCATGTCACAGTTTATACATCTTCAAAGTGCTTACTTCTTCTCTGGTTAGGTTACCAGAGAAGTACTGCAATCTGAAGCTGCCACGTAAGCTCCCTCCCGAAAAGGTGCCAGTACTACTCACTGGGCTTCCCATGGCTGGATACCTTGAGCAGGCCAGTTGTTGCTTCTTTTTCTTTTTTAAAAACAAAAAACAAAAAAAACCACAGGATTTTGCAATGTATAGCATACCCCACCTAATTTTGATTTTTTTTTTCAAATGCAGTATGAGTCTTAAGATTACCAGTGGGATTATTTAAACTGAAAATTGTGTACTTCCAACCGAGAGGAAATTTTTAGAAGATTTAAAATAATAGATATTTGTACCTTTAGCAGTAATAAAACAAGTATGTTCACCAGAGGGGAGTAAGAAACTGCAAGATTATATGGTGGTTTTTATGACTCTTCTGTTTATCACGTCTTGTAACATTACATTTTGCTTTGAATTTTAAAACCAGGATAGTCACAAGCCTATAGCTGGAGTCATTTAAGGATAGCTGGTTACATTTTGAGACATGGCTATGAAATACAAAAATGACTCATAGTCACTTCCCTCCTAATTTTATATGTGGTTGGGTTTTTTTTTTGGTTGACTGTTGGTTGACTGTTTGGTTGACTGTTTTATAATTCACCTGCCTAGATATCACCCTCGAGCATGAGATTTGCACGACAACAGGATCAGGATTTGGATACGTTTTTGCTTTAAATCTTTGTAACTGTCTTCTTAAACCTTTATTTTTCAGGGAGCAGCAACTTCTCTGATAAAAGCTCTTACTGAAGTAGGATGCTTAAAGCCAAAGTTTCCATTCATAAGTGTAAAAAGAACTGCTCTGCTGTTTGTGGCCTGCCATTTAAAAGGTAGCGTATAAAATAACACGCTATGAAAACAGTAAATTAAATACATGCAGTAAATCATCTGACACAACATTGATAATCAATCCCTATTGTTTTCTGATGTCCAGTTTGGGAAAATGCTGATTTAAGTACACATTGCCAAGTTTCTTGGAAACGTGTAGAGACCAGGGAGGAAAGTAAGGCTGATACAACAGGTGGATAGATAGGGTCACAAAGCCTGAGATTTTAATGACATTTTATCACCAACAACCTGATGGTCTTGAGAACCTTTCTAACACGCATCACAGAGTTTTGAAATAGTAAGACTACTTAGCTAGGTGGCACCACATTTTAAACTAGTCACAGACAACTGGAATTGTCTTAAAAATGACTGAAATCACTGCGATATAGGGCTGCTGAATACAATCTGAGAAACAGCTTCAGAGCCTGAAAGCTTGTCTTTTTTTTAACACCATAAGTCCCTGTATAAATGTACAGTTCTTAAAACAGCAAAATTGTTTTTCCACTGTAGTTTGTTCCATCTGCAAAGACTCTTTTTTTTTTCTATTGTTAGCCCAGCTCTGCTAACATCATTATGTCTGTGCTAGGAATGCTTTGCTTTTGCTCATATGTTGTATTATGACATCGTTATTAGTGCTGGGTGATTAAGTGGAAACATTTTGCAAGTGCACAAAACTCTTCACCTCATGCACCAACAGTTTGGCCGTAGGAATCCAGGCAAACAGGTTTTCTTCTTCTAAGACTGTGCAGAACTGCTTAAAAAATTAAGACAGCATTCTAGTATACTGAAAAATCCCCTTTGCGTATTTGGCATTATTTGTTATTTTGTGTCTCCTCAGAGGAGCCATGCTGTTCCTGATCAAAAATTTGATCAAAGTGCTTCACGCTGTAGTCCCATGGAAATTTTTTAAATCCTACTTCTATCTGGAGTAAGGCATCTTACATCCATCTTACTCTTATTTCACACTCAAATAGGGAACAACAAAAATGGTCTAATTGCTCCTGCAGCTTTCCTAACAAAACTGGATTGCCTTCGCTACCTGAGAAGAGGAAGTGCAGACCATCAATCATAAATGCAGAGATTCACTCCTGGAAAAGGAGTGTGAAATTACACATCGCTGCAGTGACTGAGTGCCCTTCAGACCTGACTCCTATGGGATGCTGTTGTCTACCTTCTAAAGCTAGTGAGCTGAAGCGTCCAGTAGCATAGCTCTCCCTGCTGCTCAGTTTTTGTTAGGAGATATAAAGTATCACCTACTGGGAAAAAATGGTTAGGACTTGTCTGTCTTAAGTCAATGAAACAACAAGAAACGTTGCCTCCGTAACAACAATAAAAAATTCTTTGAGGATTGGCACTCAGCACTGACATACCCCAAGATATGGCTTACAGCAGAAGTAAGATATGAAAGAAACAATGCCACCTTCACTGCAAAGCTCTTGGCTTTGAAATGCCCTTCCTCTTCTGAAACACCAGGGATATACAGTCAGCTTTTGTTACGAGCAAAATCTTCAGGTCATAGGTTAATTGTGCCAAGGATGCAGAAATTCCAAAGATGGCGTAGAGCCTGCCTGACTCCAGGCAGGTGTATTATTTACACACAGAAACGTGGCCATGCAGCATACGCTGCGCTCAGGCGTAGAAGCTGAGCTGTCAGAGGGCACCCAGGCTGCTGTCCCACTGTCTTCGGTGCAGAGCACAGGGGAAGGCAGCACAACATTCATTGTTGTCTGGGGTATCACCAGCCCCTCGCTGCCTAAAAGATGCCAGGCTGCTGGTATCTGAGAAGGCCTTGACCTTGCCGAGTGCCATTACCCACCTTGGAGGTAGGAACCTCTGTGATGCTCTGTGCTGGTTTGGAGCTGATGGCCACGGCCTCGTGCAGCTGTATCTGTGCCAAGGCCATCGGATGCAGACCCCACGTTGGGCAGCTGTGTGATGGAGCTGGGGAGCTGCCCCTGCAGGACGCTGAGGCCCATTTTTGTTCCCGCAGCGTACAACCCCAGGGCCCCGGAGCTGCGGAGGAGGGCGTACAAGAAGAAGCTGGCGCAGCTCACCGAGCACTGCGACCTCGTCCCCTACCTGGGCAGGACGATGCCACGCCGCTACGTGGAGCCCCAGCAGCGGCCCCTGGGCTTCGACCTCAAGCTGCAGACGTTCCTGTCCCTGAAGGACGCCGGCCCGAGCCTTGCCTAGTTCCAGCTGCTGGGGGGGTTGGGGAGGGGGTCAAGTATCGACTTTATTAACTCATGTGACAACTGTTCCGCTTTCAGCGCTGCTTTCTTCGAGACTTGGGAACTTAAATTTACAAATATTAAACTTTTCGCCTACGCGCTGTGAGGCAGGGCGGGGCCCCTGCAGCCGAGTCCCGGGGTGCCCGCGCCCCCCAGCAAGCAGCGCGTGGCTCACGGACCGAGTGCCGAATGGAGGCGGCGGGCCGCCAACCCGCGTCACGTGGGGCTCAGCCAAAAACCCTCATGGGATTGTCTAGAGCAGGTCTCTTCCCTCGTATTGTCGTTGGGTGGGTTCTTCCGAAGTTCCTCCGTCACTTCTTTTTAATGTTTCTGTATTTATAGTTGAAGGTGGATAGTATGCCAGACTGGTGGCCAATAGTCGGCACGCTCAACCCCATCTCAGGCAGAGATCGTAGAAAAACGCTGCGTTTTTGTGCGTTTCTTGCCGACACCCATAGGCAGAAGCTTCGTCAGTGCGTGCTCTGGACTTTCGGAAGGACAGAGAGCCCTGCCAGACCAATGCCAGCAAAGTTTGATTGTTGATTACAGAATTTCACAGCCTGAATAGCCCCAAATGGGGCTTCTGTGGTGCTGCAGTTGGCTTTTTGTTTGTTTGTTTGCTTCTGCTCAGGGAGCTGTGGACAAAGAGCTCTTTTTGTTCGGTTGTTTTAGTTGTGAAAGAGGAGTTTTCAGAAAGGTCAGGCGTGTTAGTCCGTGCTGTACAGTTCACAGTACGTTAGAGCTAAACAAATGAAACAACTGGCGGTGATTCTGACCTAGGAACAAACTATCCGTCGCCACTACTTAGGACTCTAAAACACTTCTGAAGAAGAACATCTCTGTCGCCAGCAGAGCTGACTTCACACAGACGGTTCAGAGCTTCCGAATCGCTTCGGAAATTGTTGAACTCTCTTGACTGGCAAACAGAATGCTCTTTGGTGTCTTCTGATGCTGACTCCTAAGATATTTGTTGAACTCGTTCTGTTCCCGTAGGTGCCTCCTTTCATATTCACAACAAAAATGGCAGAGCTGGCTCCTGACCCTTCCGAGAAACCAGTCGTCATCCACTCCAAAACTCACAACGATACCATTCTGGCTAATCTTGAAGAGCAAAGGAGAAAAGATTTCCTTTGCGACATTACTCTCATAGTGGAGAACGTGCATTTCAGAGCCCATAAAGCCTTGCTCGCTGCCAGCAGCGAATACTTTTCAATGATGTTTGTAGACGAGGGCGAAATAGGGCAGTCCATTTACATGCTGGAGGGAATGGTCGCTGATGCCTTTGGAGCGCTGCTGGAATTTATCTACACCGGTTATCTCCATGCCAGTGAAAAAAGCGCAGAACAGATTCTGGCTACCGCACAGCTGCTGAAAGTGAACGACTTGCTGGGGGCCTACACAGAGTACCAGGCCGGCCACGGCCTCGGGAACGCGCTGCCGGCTCCCTCCAGCAGCAGCACCTCCGTAGTGCTTATTGCGGGCAGCAAGAAGAGTGAAGAGCTGCCCAAGCGGAAACGAGGGCGACCGAGGAAAGTCAGTGCTGTCCAAGAAGAGAAATCAGGAGCAAATTGTGCTGAAGATATGCAGCTGAGGGAGAATAACTCCGTGCAAAACGAGCAAAATTTTGTGAAAAAAGAGGTGACAGAAGCAGAAACGGTTGGCGGTGAACAGGGTCCAGCAAGGAACGATGCAGAAGAAACAGAACCTGCCTGTGGCTCAGAAGCTGCTGTCAATCTGTCAGCTAAGAAGGATGAGAATTACGATCCCAGGTCTGAAGGAATGCAGAGCGCTCAGAGCCGTTACAGCAAACGTAGGCTGAGGAGGTCAATCAAACTGAAAGATTATAAACTTCTCGGTGAAGAGGACGAAAAAGGACTGACAAAGAGAACGGATGGAAAAAGAAAACGTCCAGGTTCTGAAGCTCGCTGTAAGGACTGCGGCAAAGTGTTTAAATATAATCACTTTCTGGCTATTCATCAGAGAAGTCATACAGGTAAGCAATAAGAGACTGTGTCCGTGGGTATCGGAATTAGGGATTTAGTGGCTTGTTGCCGAGTGCAGGCTGCTTGTTTCACTGTGGGCTGCTGTCCATCGCAAGAGCTGCCCGAAACAGCTCACCGATCCAAACTATTGTGGTGTGTTTCTATTCGCTGTTTTATTCTTAGCAGCAGCTCTCATAGCCTTTATGTTGTACTTTGTTTGTACTTTAGGTAATCATTTCTCTGCTAAAACACTGAGTTATACGGCAGCAGTTAAGTATTTTTATTGCCACGTGAAGCTCTTCCCTTTCTTTTCCTTCTCCTTATCGCTGTTTAAAAGTCATTTTTTGGTAGATACTGGATTGCAGTGGGTCTCACTCTCAGCTTAGAATATCTAGTGAAAAATAACGCATCTGCACTTACAAATGCCACCATCTGCTTTTAGGGGAGCGCCCTTACAAGTGCAGCGAATGTGGCAAAGGCTTCTCCCAGAAGCACTCTCTTCAGGTTCACGAGCGGATGCACACAGGAGAGCGGCCCTACACCTGCACGGTCTGCAGTAAGGCTCTGACCACAAAGCATTCTCTGCTGGAGCATATGAGCCTACATACAGGTAAACACTGCAAGGCAAAGGTCACCTCTCTCCCCCTCAGAGTGTGCCTTTGTGGGGAAGAAAAAGTCTCTCTGCCCTTTCTCATGTGTGCTGACTTTTTTTTTCCTCCTGTGCTTACCTTAGACGTGGCTTGTGTTTCACCAAGTTATTTTCTTTACAGGGCAGAAGGCTTTTACATGTGATCAGTGTGGGAAATACTTCAGCCAAAAGAGACAGCTCAAGAGCCATTATCGAGTACACACAGGTACAGCAAGCTTGAGTTTAAGAGCTGCCTGACAATCCGTGCTGATCTGTCCTCGTAGAAATTGACTAAGGCTGAATATTCTTCAGCAATATCTTCAGGCTTTGTTTACCACGATATGTGGCATCTCAATCTAACAATGAATAGGATGAAAAAGACAGAATAGTGCATTATAAACAGAATGTCTGTGAAGATAATTAATTGAGGAGGACCCTTCTGATGTTTAAAAATGAACTGTGCTGTATTTACCACACGCCATTTTAGTCCTGCAGCCCATGTCACGTATGGGCTAGCAGTTTTCTCAACACTTGTGTGCACGGCCTGCTGCGCAAATTGCCTTGTAGCTTCCCAGTGCATTAGCGATGGCAGAGGAGCTTTAAGAAGTATCCTACTCTTGTTTTAGAAAGATGTCAGAAAAATTACACACACAGGAAGTGGTGGAAAAATTCAGATTTTACAAAGCTTCAAGAGAAAGTATGTTGGGGAGCAGTTGTCAGTTCCCTCTTTCACCATGCTGAGAATAAATAGAGAAATAGGGGTGTGTTGTTCTGCTAGGTTTCACGACAAGGCAGGGAGAAGGCAGTGAATCACCTTTTGTTTTATCTCTGTATTATACCAAAGTGGTTATTTTACAGGAAAGTGCTTTAACAAAGATCACTGAAGAGATACAGGGGATCACTTATGCACTGACACTTTTTTTATTATTGCGACAAGGCCGTTCACTGCCGGAATGTAACCAGTGTCATCGCAAATTCATGGATGCAGCTCAGCTAAAGAAACATCTAAGAACACATACAGGTAATACTGTCTGCTGTGTTGGTTTTCTTCTTGAAATAATGCAGACAGAACAGTACATGAGGCAAGGGACGCTCGTTTTTCTGGGTGGAGCTTTGGCTGTGCTTGTACATTCTGCCATACTGACCCATGGCAGGAGCACGATCGTTCATCTGTCTGTGCTTGATAACTGCATGCAGTAAAATGTCAAATGTTTTTAAGTATCTTCGTGGGAAGTGCTACATGAAAAGTGATGTCACATTTCTTTTGGATAGGTGAGAAGCCTTTCACTTGTGAAATTTGTGGCAAATCATTCACAGCTAAAAGTTCTCTTCAGACTCACATTAGAATTCACAGGTAAAGGATGTCTAATTTTCATTATGCTCTTTAAACGTGCGACTTCTGGCAGCTGGATCTGGTGCTTGTTCAGTTACTGGGTGATGGAGTCTTGTCTGCACTTTGGATGGATGATTAAAGACCAACACTTCTGTTTAATCTATTTGAAGAAACAATTAGTAGTGGAAATTATTGCAGTGTTCACCCCTAGTGTGCTAAGACATTGAAGATGCATTTTGTGCATTGTGTCCGTTTAATGCCAATGTACTTACTGCTGTATTATTTATGCAAAAATTTTACTGTAAATTCTTGTTTGACAGCAAAACGGCAGCCATGGTGTAACAAGGTTATTGGAACATTTTCCTGTAGCCTATCATGTTTTTTAATACTTAGCTTTTACCCACGTCAGTGTGCTGTATTGCATGAAGGCTTGTCCAGTTTGAAATCACTAGAGAACTGTTGTGGACATTATGTACAAGAAAATATTTCCAGTATAATTTCTTGTCCCTGTGAGACAAGCAGCAATTTAGGAGTTAGAGACTTCTTTTAGTTTTAAAGCCCACGCTGTTAATAAACATTTTTAAAATAGTGCTTATGATTGTGTAGAGTAAGTTGTTGCATTCTTGTCAAGATCTAGCAGGACGGAGTTTGTGCCTCTGGTTTTATGACAGGAGGGAAGTTATGTTATCTCTGGAGCAAATGAAGGCATTGTGCGGTTCTTGATGTTGAACAGAAGTAATTAGGAAGTCAAATAGAGAATATTTAAGGCCCCATCTGGAGTACTGTGTCCAGGCCTGGGGTCACCATTAAAGGAAGGGCAGAGAACTGTTGGAGTGGGTCCAGATGATTATTTGATGTGACTGTTCTTAAGTGTTTATGATGCAGCAAAACAAAATAATCATTTAGGTTATTATTCTATATTAAGCTGCATAAAGCAGCACTTTCAAAGTAAATATTTTCCTGAGATCAAATTTGTTCTTTTGCAGAGGAGAAAAGCCATATTCTTGCGGGACATGTGGAAAATCCTTCTCTGATTCCAGTGCTAAGAGAAGACACTGCATCTTACACACAGGCAAAAAGCCTTTTTCCTGCCCAGAATGTAGTCTGCAGTTTGCTCGTCTGGACAACCTGAAGTCTCACTTGAAAACTCATAGCAAGGAGAAGCAGTTTCAAGGAGCCAGCGCTGCTCCAAGCACCAACACTAACTCAGAGGAAGTGAGAAACATTCTTCAGCTGCAGCAGTATCAACTTGCCACCTCTGGAGGGCAGGAAATTCAACTGCTTGTTACAGATGCAGTACACAATATAAACTTTGTGCCTAGTCCTAATCAAGGCATTAGCATCGTTACTGCAGAAGGTGCCCCAGATATGACGGCAGGGCAGGCTGCTAACCTCACGCTGCTTGCTCAGCCACCGCAGCAGCTGCAAAACTTGTTGCTTTCTGCTCAGCAGGAGCAAGTGGAACAAATCCAAAACATCAATATGATGGCAAACCAAACAGAGACTGCCCAGCCTGAACAAATGCACGTCATCACTCTTTCCAAGGAAGCACTAGAACATCTCCATGCTCATCAAGGGCAAAATGAAGGAATCCACTTAGCAGGATCTTCCCATCCAGTGCAGCACATGCAGCTGACTCAGGAATCAAGTCAACCGTCTCACTCTAGCCAAGATACAGTTCCTTCCCATCAAATTAGTGAAGAACAGAATCAGAATGTACATGTTTCTGAATCCCATCAGGAGTCTGTGTCAGTAAATGAGTCAGCTCGTGAGCATCCTATTCCAGGACAGCCTTTTTGAAATGCTTATTTGTCACCCGAGGGCTAGGCTATAGCTTGCTGCTCCTCCAGGCAGTGATTATGCGCCTCACACTTCCTTTTCTGCAGCATCATCTATCTGAAGATGCATTTCTGGGTGATTTTTGGTGGGTGGCTTTCAGTTTTCTTGACCGTATTTATTTTAAACTTTTTTGTTATTACCAATCGGTATTTCTCCACTGTTTAGTCCATACCTCACAAACGATTAATGCTTTTTTTTTTTTTGTGCCTCAAACAAATCCATGCCTCCTGAGCAGATACGTGGCCCCTTGTTTGCATTTCCACGTGACGTTCCAGGGAAGTGCACCTGGCTGGTTGAAGAACAGTGTTAAGATGTCTGCTGATCAGAAAGCACCACTTCTCTGATGGAGTCAACGTTACGAGAACTACTGTCTGGCTTAAGATAACCAGTATTTTTTGCAAAGATAGCACCAAATGTCTTATGTCTGATGAACTTTCTCTCTGCAGGTTAACATACAACTTTCTATGGGATCATCCCCTTAAGTGCATTTTGATTTATTGAATACCAAATTTGTTTGGTTGAAACAAATTGTTGAAGTTGAATTGTTGGAGTTGAAATTATTTAAGCCTTTGTCTGCCTGTGGATTGTCCCTTCCATTTACTGTAATGCTCTAAGAGTTCTGCTCCTCAGAAATACTGAAGCCATTGCACTTGGACAGTGGCAGTGCGGTGAGCTGGTTACACTGGACAGCCCAACGGCCCCGTCCTGTTACAGTTCCACCACTCGCTCGCTGTGTGACAGAGAGCAAGGCAGTTGACCTCTGTGCCTTAGTTTCCTACCTAGTAGGCGGGGTAACGCCCGCATGCCCTGCCAAGCACTTTGAAGAGCTCTTGACGTGGAAGGCACTGTCTGCTGAAGTGCAAAATTCTCTTCCTGACAGGCCTCAGTCTCAGCTTAGGAGCCAGTTTATATTTAAAGTGTTATTTTTTGTACTTTTCAGAGCGGAATGCAATGTTACTTTTGATAATATGTTAAAGTTGGTCATTGTTTTTGCGGGGACTTGAACAATGAGTAGAATCACTTGAGAGCATAACGAGCTATGTAAGTGGGGCGTGTAGCGTCGAAGTTGTACAGCTATTTTTGTTGGCTAGATTAGATGCGCACAGATTGTTTCTGATGGCTGACTGCTAACAAAAAACATTTGACAACTGAATAAAATATGCCATGCCAGAGTATATGCTTTGCATCTTCCGTTCAGCTCCTGAGGACATCTCAGTGTACTAGTGTAAAATCCAGATAAAATGCCACTGGTACTTAAAGCAACGTGCTCAATCCTCACTTTGGTTTTAAAATGTTGTACTTGTGATTTACATTGATATTTTTTGTTTTTACAAATAAAAAGTGTGAAAATTACAGGATTACCAGGTGAATATAAAAACAAAACAAATTTTACTGTATGTGCTTGGCTCATGAGGCAGCTGGGCTTGTTCAGCCAGGAAAAGAGAAGGGTATGGAGAGACCTCATCACAGCCTTCCAGTACCTGCGGGGAGCTTATAAAGGAGGGAGTGGCTTTTTACCTGGGCAGATAGTGATAGGAGAAGGGGGAATGACTTTAAACTAAAAGAGAGATTTAGTTAGACATTGGGGGGAAATTTTTCATTCAGAGAGCGGTGAGGCACAGGCACAGCTGCCCAGAGAAGCTGTGGCTGCCCCATCCCTGGAGGCGTTCCAGGCCAGGCTGGATGGGCCCTGGGCAGCCTGACCCAGTGGGTGGCAGCCCTGCCCATGGCAGGGGATGGAACTGGGTGGGCTTTAAGGTCCCCTCCATCTCAAACCATTCTGTGATTCTGTATGATTGTATGTGACTGACCAGAGTCACTGGCATAAAAGATCAGTTCATAAATGATAGAACAATATAGCTTGGAAGGGACTTCTAATTCATCATCCTGCTCAATTTTGAACATTTCCAGAGATGGAGATCACAGCCTCTCTAGGCCACTACTTCCAGTGTTTGACCATATTCATGGTGAAAAAATGCTTCTTTTATTTAACAGGAATTGCCCATGTTCTGCCCTGTCTGCTGCCTCTTGTCCTGCTGCTACACCTCCCAGAGGCCTCTGGCTCAGTCTCCTCCATGCCTTCCTGCTAAGCAGCTGAAGACAGCAGTGAGGTCCTCCCAAAGCCTTCCCCTAAGGGCTGAACAAACCCGGCTGTGTCAGCTCCAGCTCTTTAATCACCTTGACAGCCTGCTGCTCTCAGTCCAGTTGCCAATGTCTGTCTTGTTCTGGGGAGCCCAGATGCTGGATGATGGTCCTTATCCACGTATGGACTCTTTGGTGGGGTCCTGACTGTGTGCTGCTGGAGTTTGGGTTAGAATCTCAATTTTTTCCAAGTACTGGGTCACTTTTTATATAGATTGATAATAAAGAGGGCAGGCAGCGGGAATAAATCCATACAAAGATCTACGCCCCACAGCAGAACTCTAGTCAGGGCTTTCACCTTTTCATTTTTTCCCCCTCAGAGGAATGCAATTTCTATGTTTTCTGTCACTAGAGAGAAGCAGCGTATTCTGCAGCTGTACCTCAAAAGCTTGAAGTCTCGGTGCCGCAAGAACAGATGAAAGAATATGGTGAAGCTTGCTAGAAGATCTACAAAAACCCATTACATTACTCATTACATATTTGAGATTCTGGGATTGAGAATATCATATCTTGAGAATCTGAGATTGAGACAATTTTGATTTTACCTATAATGCAGATAATCTAAAGTACCATAACGTGTAACCATGAATACTACCTTGCCATAAGCTCACAGGAGCAGTCACATAAGGGTTGCGAGGTGCTTGCTTTCCCTAGAATTAAAAAAGCTTTGGGTTTGGAATTCTTATGCTTTATTCCTACCAAATTACCCAACAAGCAGCGTAGGAACCAGCTTCTGTGAATAGCGCAGCAGTGAGTGATCTTTCAGTCTGCATTGCTTAAGCTGTCAGCACACGTTTTAGCTTGCACTTGAGAAATCAAAAGCTCGTGTGGTTTCTTGTACCACAAACGCTGCTTTTTTGACACCATTTACTTCCTTTGTAGTGAATGCATTTCTATTAAAGCTGAAAATAAATCTCTATTCATTGTGTGCGTACAACTGAAGCCTAAAATTGCTTTGAGTTTTAAAGGAAACCCCTGCAGCTTTGCTTGTCAGTCCAGCTGTCACTAAGAACTGCTCAGCAGAAAACGCGTGCCCTTAAAACTCTGCTTCAGAGCAGCTCTCTAGGTATCTTTCCTCCTCAGCCACTAAACACCTTAGCTTCTCATTTCCTCACAGGGGATAGTCTTCTTAGCAAATCCATCTCGTTGCTTACTATGTTAAAATGAGATTAGGATTTGGGACATAAATGCAGGAAAATAAGTAGACTACTGAAAGATCCATTTTGGTGAGCAATTAACACAGTTGTGTGTTCGTGCCGCTCCCTTTGCAAGTTACTCTGTGTATGTGACCTCTGCAACAATTTTACTGTTCTTTTTCCAAATGCAAGTTTATAAAAACTGTTTTTTTTTTCTTTCCCTGAAGATGTTGGCTGATTCTCCAAGTGAAAGTTTAAACAAATTCCTGTGGGGTGGAGCAAACACGTTGTGCTGAAGTGTGTGCTTGGCTGCTGTGTGCATGCTCACTCCGCTTGCCAATGATGTCCATGCTTTAGCTGTAACCAACATTCTACCTCAGCGATTTAAAGTTCAAAAGTGCACGCAGTTCTGCCTCTAGGAGCTGAGACGCTGTCCCTGTGGTTCAGACCTGCGCGCCCTCTGTTCTGGTTTTGACAGATGAGCATCAGAACATTTCACAAGAGCTGTGAAAGCAAATCAGGAAAAGCTTCTTCCTCGCATGTTGCTTTGCAGGTATGTTTTGTACTTAACGCTCTGTTTGGTGCTCAGAGGGACCACCAAGGGGTTTACAGCAACTTCCTCCTAGTGTCTAAGTGCAGGAGCTGACGACTACCTCATCGTGAACTCTTGCAAAGTGAACTTTTATTTACAGGCTGAAGCTGGGGGCGTTGAGTCTGCCATGCATCTTGCCAGTTGTTCAGGAAAGGACTGGCTCGCTTCCACTGGTAACACAATTGCTTTCCCAATCCCACTGCTTTTGCAGGTCCTCTTAAAGAGTGGGGAGGGAACTGGTGATGCTCTACTTCCTACAGCTGTGGTTTCAGGACCTCTTCTCAGGATCCATGCTTGGGGGGATTAAAGAGGCTGCTTCTCACAGGCCTGCACTTCTGTGAGCTACGAGAGTCCTAAATGCTTCATCCCTTTTCAGATCTTCCACAACAGATGGTTTTTTACAACGAGTGGACCACTGCTCGTCTCTTGCCCAAGCAATTCTTCCCAATGGAAGAAACATCCAGGCATATTCTAGGTGAAGCAGCAGCTCACTGTAGCGCTTAGTGCTCTTCTCTGGCAAATATTTTAATCCCACCTAGCAGAAAGTACCTTTGGAACAGCCGGATGCCAAGTTATCATTTGGTTAGCGACTCCCCAGTGCATCCTGCAAGTTCTGCTAACAGCCACAACTGTAGCCCAGTGTCTGCATTCCTGGAGGGGAGCGGCTCCCAGCAGCGTTCCTATGGGTCTGCCCTCCAGACTGCTGCATCCTCCCTGCCCCTGAAGGCCACATGCCCCAGGGCTGCTACCGCAGCCAGCTGGAGGACTTCAGGGGGTTGTGGACAGCTCCATTAATAAGTATATCATCATCTTCAAAATCAGGTTTCCCCCTTAGGTTTGCTTTAAATTTTTTGATGAGGTCAGTTCCTGCCTTCCACCTGGAAGACTAAGCCTCCTTAGAGGCCTTCCTTCTTTCCTCAGCTGAATCTGTCTGCCACTCCCTGGCAGCAAGAAAGACTTTTTGCAGCCCCCAGTGTTGTTTGCTTTGACTGCTGCCTGATACCAGCTGCATTTCCCCTGCACAGTATTTACCAGAAAGCTGCTGGTTCAGAGCAGCGCTGGTGGCTTCCTTCACAGCACGCCCTGTTGTGGTTCAGCAGCCTCACAGAGGAGCTGTGCGACATTTCCTCTCTGGGTATTTGCTGGGAAGTCCTTTGGTATTTGTGTCTTCACCAAGCACCCCACTATTCTTTCTGCAGCTTCCAGCTGGGCCATGCTGCACTCAGTTGGCTGCCCCATCGCCACTGGGTGCCCCCTTCCAGCTCTCCTGCCAGCGTGCCTTCACGTGGCGGCTCTCACTCACATCCTTTTGTTTCAGATGAATCCATCTGCCTTTCTGTTCTCTCTCAGCCTCTCCCTGATGCTGTCTTGGCCTGCAAGGAGCTGTGCTGGCAGCAGGCACAGCAGGTGGAGAGGTTTGGCAGGAGCAAGCCCTCCAAGAATCACGCGGAAGGAAAGCTGGGGCTCGTGTGTCAGGGCACGTGCACGTTTCAAAGCTCTTCGTGTTTCTAAGAACACCAGCTGCACGGCCTGTGGAAGGCCTTCAGGATCATCTTTCCGATGTACTGTACAACTGCTTGTGCCTGCCATACTTCCCCTCACTGTGATCCTCGCTCATGAGCAAGCAGCACGCAGCATGCCTGCCTCTGCCAGTGGCACGGGGCTCTGTAAGCAAACTGCCCGGTGAGCTCCTCGCGCCCACAAACCATTTATGCCCATTACAGTCCTATGACTGAGACTGCCAAACAGTATCCTATAGGTATATATTAAGGAAAAGGGATGACTGAAGCCAGTCTTATCCATGTACCAAATGAAATTTCAGGAACAGAATTTGAGTGTAAATTTAACTTAGGAAACATGCTCCTCAATTTTTAATTTCAAAATAATACACAGTTGATTGCTCTGGTTTTAATATTTATGTTTCACAGTACAAAAAGGAGGCATTTTAGAAGTCCATGTGTATCAAGGTAAAAATATGTGGACACAGAGAGAATAATGGGGGCCAAAGAAGTGTGATTTATTTTATATTCGACTCTGGGCATGTTGCTTCACTTCTTGAATTTATAGAAGGCTGCTATGAAGTTTTGGGTGGAGCAGAAGCCATATGGTCGTGCTACTAAAATTAGGCTCTGCTTGTCACAGGCTGCAGAGGCCACGTAGCCATGGTGCTGGCCCTAGACAGCAGGAAGGAAAGGGCTTCCCTTCCCTCCCCTCCCTTCCCCTTCTCTTTTACCCTTCCCTCAGCCACAGAATCAAAAAGCAGCTGCAGTCTCTTTGTCTCCGATGGGGTTTTAATATGTCAAAAGTTTTTTTTTTTTTTTCCTAGCGGAGACAAAAATTATTTCCCACAGCCTTACCTCTGTGCTAAACTTCATCACGCAACGGAAACAGCTCAGCGAAAGGGACTTTGAGAAGCTTTGTTGAATTTCAAGTCAGTGCCTCACAAAACGCTCACGTTTGTCACATCTAAATGAAAATCTAAAAAGAAAAAAGCTGATCTCCCCCCTCCCCTTCCATGTCAGACATCGCTGCTGTGCAGGTGGGGCCCCAATAGATGCTGCCAGGAAACATCACAAGCTGCACATGAGCCGGAGACGCTCCAGGGCTGCATGGGGGCCCTTCTGCAGCTCTGATTTCTTCCACGATTGGAATTTCTTATTGGCGTGAACAGTTCAGAGAGATCCAGCTGAGAGGCTACAGGCTTATTTGGTGGTTATGTACAAATGCAGCCCTTTATAAAGCCAGTTGGATATACAATTCCAAAAAAAAAAAAAAAAAAAAAAGCGTGGTGTGCATTGTTACGAAGACAAGAAATGAACATAATCCTTGTTGTATTTAACATAGCGTTGTTCCATTTTTGGTTTTTTTTCAGCCTGAAACTCGCAGCTGCCTCATCTGCAGTCGGCTTTTGATGCGCTGAGGATGTATTTTCTCTGGGCACGTGCAGATTGGTTGGTCGTTCTGCGATGCCATCAAGTTTTGTTCTTACCCCCAGTGAAGTTTTGCCCTTTCTAACACAAGTGTCTGCTAAAATTCACGCTGCCCAGAGACTGAAAGGAAACAGACCCGGCACAGGTGAGCCGGCAGCAACCCTCGCTGAGCCCGTCCCACAAAACCGCTTCTGTACGCAATGGCTTAGCAGAAAGTGAGCAGATCTGCCAGGGCAGCGGAAAGCTTTGCTGCGGCAGCTGCGACCCCTCCAGAACTGCTTTGTCAACATGCAGTGCTGCGTTCAGCACGGGGAACCGCGTCCTGGCCTGCCACCGCAGCGCTGGGAGCTTCCTGGTAGCAGACGCTTCTTTACCAAAGGTGTTACTGAGCTGTAAACCTCATTGCCATGGGATTTGGTGGATGCCAGATTTTTGCGTTTGGCCAAAAAGCAAAGAAATTCACACGCAGAAAAAGATCCACCATGGGGAACTGAATGCTTACGTACTGCAAAATCTGAGAGCAGCAGCTGGCCACAGGTTGGGAGGGCGATGGGGAAGCACCGGTGCCGTGTTTGCTTCCCCTTACACTCTGCCAGGCACCTGCTGTCAGCCACTGTCAGGGTCCTCATCCCAGGGTAATTCCTTAAATGCTGCAGCACTTAGGGGATCAGTGAGGACAGCTGGGTGCCAGCTTGCTGCTCTGCCACACATTGCATGCCATCTGCTTTCCCTTCATCGCCGGTGACAAGAGAGGTTGGAGCATTCCCTCCCTTTCCGTAGGGTCGTACCGGATGTACACGTGCTGCAAAGGGACTCCCCTCCCCGCCCCTGCTGGGTTGCCGTGGTGCCGGGCTCTGTTGACAAAGGGCCACCATGGATGGTGAGCAGCTGCCGCTGGTGGTGGAGGTGGCGGGGCTGCTCCAGGACCCGTCTTTCCACGTGGCCAAGTGTGCAGCAGAGGTGAATGGGAGCAGTGGAAAGAGTGGAGGCAGGGTGGGAGGGTCTGCAAGCTGCAGGGATGCTCCTCAGAGCGGGATATGGTAGTCCCACACAGCATGGGGTAGGGTCATGCACACTGAAGTTCTGCCTTATGACAGTCCCAAGGGTTTGCCCCCTATCCTTGCCCCTTGGCTTAGTTGCTTGGGACAGTAAAGGAGTGCAGCTGCAGGAATGCCTGCAGAAATGCAGTTGATGGTGCTCAGAGACCTGGCTCGCATCCATCTCCCATGGCAGAGGAGAGTGTAATTTGTATTTGTGAAGCAGGCATTCCTACAACATCTCCCACAGTGCCTGCGAGCAGGTGTTCAGAGCCATTGGTGTGCGGTTCTGCAGGTGCCAGGAATTACACCAAATGCAGGAGGGGTGCAGTGCAATCACTCGATTAACATGTGGCTGAGGTTGTAGTTAATTACGGGTTTGTAAGCAGGGATAGGATGGGTGGGAGGGGGTTTTATGCTGCTTGTAAGCAATTTCTTTTTCCACACCTGGTAAATCTAGGCACTGAAGCTGAAGTTTCCAAGCAAGTTTGCAGATCCTGTAATACATCCTCTATTTGAATTTGCATGGAATGAATATTTACAAGAGAAAAAGAAGGTAATTCATTGCTATTATACAGCTACATGTCTACAGTTGGAGTAGATCTTGGCTCATGAGCTCCTTGCTTTATGCTTTTAGGCTGGTGTCTCAGCTGCCCACACTGGCCCCATCACGCCATGCCAATGCCTCCTTCCCTTCCAGCACAAAACACCAAAATCCCTGCTGCAGACCTTTTGGGCTGGCCAGATTTGTGGGTTTAAAAGCAGGAAAAGTACAAAAATACCACTACCTGTGGTACAGCATTACCGATCGCATCTTTGCTAAATGTGGAAATAATCCCTTGAGGCTCTGAGCTCTCCCTGTGCCACGCAGGAGCTGAGAGGTGAGATGTGGGCATACAGCTCCCACGTGATGTGCTTCGTTAACGGGTGGCTGCTGGGTGACCAGGAGGAGCTGCTCCGCTGGGCCTACTGTGAATGGGACTACTGCGATTTTAAGCCCGAGGCCCTTTACCAAGTGATCACTGAGGATTTCTATGCCAAATACCTGAAGAGCACACAGGCAAGTAACACAGTTTTACAAGAAGAGTGCAAGGTGTGTAACTGGCTGAATGGATTATCACAGAATCATAGACCTCTGGAGATCATCTAGTCCAACCCCCTGCTGAAGCAGGTTCGCTAGAGTAGGCTGCAGAGGAAAGTGTACATCCAGGTGGGTCTTGATCTCTCTCCAGAGAAGGAGAACCCACAACCTCTCTGGGCAGCTTGTTCCACTGCTCTGCCACCCTCAAAATAAAGAAGTTTTTGCTGATGTTCGTATGGAACTTTTTGTGTTGCAGTTTGTGCCTGTTGTCCTTTATCATGTCACAGGGCACCACCAATAAGAGCCAGGCCCCAACCATTTGTCTCCTGCCCTTTCTATATTTTAAAGCATTGATAAGATCCCCTCTCAGTCTTCTCCAGGCTGAGCAGTCCCAGGTGTCCCAGCCTTTCCTCATAAGGGAGATGCTCCAGGCCCCTCATTATCGTTATGGCCCTCCGCTGGACTCTCTCTAGAAGTTCCCTGTCTTTTTTGAACTGGGGAGTCCAGAACTGGACAGAGTACTCCAGACAAAACACAGTACGCAGATGAAACACGGAGGATACCACACTGATTCCACGTGGATTTGAGAATGAAGGGCAAATTGTCCCTTTTGGTAGGGTGATGGCTATTCTTGCTGATTCATTTATCCTGCCCATATCACACGTGCTTCAACAGGCATGTGAACGGGTGCAAGATGGAGAAGTGGGCACTGCCGCTGCTAGGATGATTTCCGCCCAGAAGAGAGAGAAACATCCTCTACTTTTTTGTTTGTTTAAAGAAAACAACAGAAATACTGTTCTGTACTGACAATCCCACAGACACGTGCTGGAATAGCTCACACTGGGCTGCTGGCAATGACCTGCGTTAGAAAGGGAGGGCTGCTCTGAAAGCTTCATCTCACTGCATTTGTTTCTCTGGTTCAAACAGCACGTGTTTGTGTACCTGAAGATAGCCATCGAGGAGCAGCCCATCGGGACACTTCTCTTTGAGGTACGTTGCATAGGAGAACAGCAAAAGCAAGGAACAAAGATACCAAATGTTGGATTTTCAATCCCCGAAGGGGAGGGGGCTGAAATCTGGCCAGCTGGTGTCAGTTATGAATTTCACGTTTTTCCTCTCACACTCATTTTACAGCTCTTTTCTGCTGCGTGCCCCAAAACCTGCGAGAATTTCCGTGCTCTGTGCGTAGGAGGACTGACGTCTCCCTTCAGCGGTCGAGAGCTCACTTACAAAAATTCCTCTTTTCATCTGGTGATAAAAAGCGTGTGGATCCAAGGAGGAGGTGCATTTTCAAAGGTCCCAAATAAGTCTGGGTCACAACAGAAGTGGGATGGGATGACCTGCATGGGTTTCAGTCCACGCAGACGTAACCAAAACTGCAAGGTAGCAGTCTTAACCCACCACAGCATCACAGCTGCGTTTTCCTCCTTCCTTGCTCTAAACCCCATTCACTCCAACAGACACCTTTCTCCCAGTGTGCCCCTTCCTCAGCTGATGCAGTGACTCATGAAAAGTTCTTACAAAAAGTCTGTTAAAATTTTGGTATTAAAAGATTGGTTTCCCTGTCAGATGGGCAACTCACATCTCCAAGCTCTGCTCGAGCTGCTCAGACAACCCCGAACCATGCCCATGATACAACTGACCTCTGACCATTACTCCTGTCTACCCTACAGACATAACTGGGAAAGGAGACGGAGGAGAGTCAATTTATGGTCCCACCTTTGAAGGTATGTTTTCTAAATTACCTTACTGTGCAAATGTCAATTTTCAGCAAAAACGAAGCTGTTTATCCAATCTTACAGAATAAACTGGGGATTTTCTTTCATTTCCCTTGAGGAAATGCTTTGATTTTCAGTGAGATTTTGGCTTAGGCACTGACTTGTAGTTGTGGCCCTCTCCTCTGATGCCCCGCGCTGGATGCTCAGCTCCACCAGTTCTTTTTCCCTGCCAAAATCAGGGCTGAGGGTCACCCACCCACCTGCTTCAAGCGGTGAACACTCACCCGTGTGGAAGGACTTCAGCTGCAGATCTCCAGGCAGCCCATGCCGTTTGCTTATATGTCTTTAAAGTAATGGAAGTGGGTTGGCTTCAACTCCAGATTTCCTGGACCTCAAGCAGCTTTTCAGGCTTGGGCACACCACAGGCATCACTGTCAGCGGTTCTGCAACTGTGGATGTGAGTTACTTCTGAATCCAACTGAATGTAGAATGTCTATAAAGCTGTGAAAGTCGAGAAATGACAGGCGTGAGCAAATTGAACAATAAATGTTCCCCCATGCTGATAGAAAGTAGTAAGATGTAAAGAAAAAAGAACATTATGACATGCAGTATTTAAGAAAAACAACCCATATAATTGACATAGAGGTTTGGGATATTCTGTTTGGATCAAACGCTACCCATAAAGACGTTTTAGGGCACTTCTGAAACTGATTTATGTTCTGTTATGTAAAAGCTTTCTTACTGCCAGTGTCACCAGCAATATTACATTCGAGCAGGCTGAGCAGCAGCCAACAGCAAGATCTAAGTGCCAAGCGTAGCTGAAAACTTCACTTTCAAAGGCAGTGAAGAGCCCGCTTCCACCTCATGGCCATGGGACCGAGCCAAAGCAGGCTGGAAGCGGGCAGCCAGGCGGGTTTGAGCCCCGCTGCCCAGGGCTCCACTCTTTCTTTAAAAGCTGTGTGTTGGTTTTCATCCCCAGCAAGGTGCTTGCTGGGGTACACCTGTCTATTTTAAGACTTAGATTGCTTTCCGAGTACTTCCAGCCAAACTATTTACGCAGAGGGCAGCGGACAAACATCTCTGATATCTGCAAACAGTGACAGATGCCTCTGTCAGATGGTGAAACTGTTCTGCGAAACTGGGTGGTTGGCACACCTCCACTCACTGCAATGCTTGCTGAAATTAATGGGACGCAGCTACATTTTACTGTAACGAGCTCAGAGTACTGAGGTAATTATAGAGAATCACTTGGATCAGAGTGTTGTGGCGTAGCACAAAGCATCCTAATCCAAAATTAGACTGCTGAAGTCATTTTGTGAACCACGAGTCAGCATTCAGGGAGAAACTATTCAGTTATCGTTTAATCACCATTTTTATGAATCAGCTTCTGAGAAGGGCACTCAAACAGGGTAAAAATTATCAAAAAAAAGAGAATGATAAAATCTAAATATTTTCATTGGCTTCTTTACTGGCTCGAGAACTGAATATTAGTGGGAAGCTTTTTCTAGGAAGGACAATGGTTCACACCAAACTTTGCTCACATGAGGCTCGATGAGGGACCTTTGGGGAAAAAGGAGAAGGGTGAGCGAGGAAGGAAGACATGGGAGCTTATGGGAGCTGGAAGTGAAGAGCAGCAGAGGAAGCAGAACAAACACTGCCTTTTATCCCTGAACTCTTTTCCCAGATGAAAACTTCTCCATTCCTCACAAGGGAAGAGGAGTCCTCGGGATGGCCAACAGGGGCCGCCACAGCAACAGCTCCCAGTTCTACATCACCCTCCAGGCAATTCCCTACCTGGACAAAAAGTGTGTGGCCTTTGGGTATGTATGCACAAGCCTGCATCTGCTGTAGCATGTAGGTTGCCCTAGCTCTGCAGGACACTGAGGACCACAAAATTCCAATGGTAGCTGCAATAAGAATGTCTCTGGCCAGGGGGAGGACAGATAAATCAGATTTGATGCACCTAATGACATCCCTTTCTCCATTTCTCTGCCCTGGCCTGGCTTGATCGAGCTGGCAAACCCAATGGCAAAGCTAAGGCAGCTGCTGGGATCTCTCAAGGACGAAGGCAGCAGATTGGTGCCTGCATAGCTCGGTGTCAGCCAAAGGTGTGTCCTGACGGCCGCAGAGCAAAGCCTCCAGACTCTGCTCTGCCCTCACTGGCTGAGATAAATTGTTATAGCACATGCTTGTCTCATCAGGTTAATGTATAAGGCTGGCGCTGCTTTTAGATTTTCAGAAATGTAATAAGGAAGGAAGATCGTCACTCTGAGCAGTTTGCTTGATAGAAGAGAGCAGCGTCTGCATGTATTACCATAGAGAGAGCAATCTGCAGTGCCGTTTCCATGTAACTCTGTTACAGATAGCATTTTGGAAGGACCTGAAAAGCACGACTGCCTAACCTACAGAGAACAAGTGTGGTGGCTGGCTGGAGAGATTTCTAACCCATGGTGTTTACCTTGAGCTCCTGCCTTGCCACCAGCTCTGTGTAATCTGGAAGGATTCTTGAGCATAACTGACCTCCGTTACAAGGCTAATGTCTGCAAGACAAGCTCTTAATTAACAAACATAAAAACTAGAAAACATTTTCTCTTTTAGCCGTCTCACTTTCAAAACAGAGGAAAAGTTCGGATAATTTATTCTTTTAATTATCTAAGACTTTTTCAAAAGATCTTGAAAGCTGTACAGATGATTGCAAAACGCTGGACTATTTTCAGGACTCAGGTTGGCATTGCAAGGGGAGGAAATGAAAGGTATTTCTCAGGGAAACAATTCCCGTAACTGTCATTTCTGATAACACCATGTTTTACTTCTTTCTCCTCAAAAGTAATGGCCATTTGCAGCTGAGTACAAGCCTTGTTTATAAATAAATGTAACTGCAGTAACTCATAGTGTTTTCGTAACTCCTAAAATGCCGAGTAGGAATTTAATCAAGAACCAGTGGTGTTTGTTACCCCATGGTGAAGAACTCTTTAAAGAGCAGAGCCTGCTTGGTTTTGTTGCAGCCCTGCAGCAGCTGCAGAGCTGGCTCCAGGGATGGGGGATGCTGCTGAGGCAGCAGCAGCACATCAGAACTGCTCTTCCTCCCTACTGCAGGCAACTGGTTGAGGGCACAGAGGTTCTCCAGCGACTGGAAGACGTACCAACGTACAAAGAAACGCCCACGGTGACCTGCAAGATTATGGACTGTGGGACCTTCCAGCCATGATCGCCGGGCGGTTTGACCGCATGCTGTAAGGTCGAGTGCCGTTTTCCGCTCAGCTTTTTATGGACTTTGGTGGCTTTCACTTAAGATAAAAATAAAAGCACTTCTTGCACATGTGAATGTGTTGGAATTGTTATTTTGACTTCAGGTGTTCAGGGGCTGTTAACAGCACTTTTACACAAGTATAGAAAAAGACTTGTGCCAGTCTACGGTTCATGGGTAATACGTTGCATGATTATATAGCGACAGGCAGGCACAAGAAGATGCACATATGGCTAAAGTACAGCTGGATAGATGGATACACACCCAGAGGGATAAAGCCAACCAATCTTGGCTAATGTCTGCCTCTGCCACAACCTCCACACAGCACAGAGCACAGCTCAGGGCACCATTACCCAGCACAGTTCCAACACCAGGTGCAGCCTACATGCTGTAACTCAGATATATCAGAGCAAAGGAGAAAAAATGTGTTTGCAGGACTGAAGCCTCTCCAGATGCCAGACGTTTGATCCTGCAGTGACTGCTATGAGCTAAAAGAAACACCCCTGAAATCAGGTTGCGCTACATCAGGCTAAAAAGAGAAATGATAGAACAAGTCTAAGTTTTAAGTAATTATACTTCATGGATGTTCTCAAATAACAGAAGTGTTTTAATGTTATTGCCACTAAAACAGAGGAAAATCTTGTTTACAAAATTACTGCACAAAAGGAAATTTTAAGGTTACCTGGGGATGCAAATATGTCACACACAACTGACTGCTGGTGTTGGTGATCTCATATGTGCAAGATGTCTCTGACGAGCTGGGCAGAGCCTGGGCACTGATGGTTCCAGCAGGGGATGGCACAGAAGCACTAAAAGAAGAAAATGAAAATGCAGCCTGGAAAGAGAGGCCGCAAGGAAGTGCATGGGAAGTTCACAGGAAAGAGCAGCAACGCTGAGAGCTGTATCAGGGCCACATGGACACCATCAGCTTACTGATCTCTTGCCTTTATTCCCAGCACCACAAAGAGCCCGTGCCGAGGGAGCGACCTTCGCTCCTGTGCTGAGCTCTCTGCGTGAGCCGCTCAAATCTGCAAAACAAGGCCAGTGTAAGGTGGGAGAGGTGGAGTTAGCAAAGTATTAGGAGAGACCCAGTTCTGTCTGAGTTTAAGCCCATGGATTTCAGGAAAAGCTACATGCTGAGGTTTCTTTGCTGAATGAAGATGAATTTAACAAATCACTCAGCAAGTGGTTAACTTGGTGCCTGTGGAGGGCATAGACCCAGAGTGATCCTGCATGCTCTGAGGGTGTATAACGAGCATTTTGATTTTAGCAAGGGGATTCAAGATTTTTTTTTTAACTTACTGTGCCAAACAAAAATATTCTTTAACCTAAAATATATACTGATATATCTGCAGCTAGTTAAGGAGCTGTCAACACATTTTCTCCTTTTATTTTCTAAAGACTTCTGAAACCTATATGTAGACCACTGTATAGGAACTAAGTCTTCTGTAGGAACATCTCAAATCAGTCAAACTATCTAGAGAAGAATTATTTTTACTTCATAGCTCTGTGCCAAAGGTGAAAATATAGTGTTGTATTGTCTCCATAAAACAGTGTATTTCCTGACAAATTACCTTTCATAAGCAGTGGAGAAAATGCTATCACAGGGTTTGACTTCAAAGCTCAGCATTGGGGTGTGGGTCAGCGGCTCCTATTTCTTGCAAGGACTTTAAAACTGTATTCAAATATTTGAAGGTGAAAGTCAGAGAAGCAGTTTTAGTTCTGCAGGTTGCAGAACCCGCCCAAAGGACAATTCTTTGACTTCTTATTTGAAAGGAAATCATTTGTTGCATTTCTGTTTCCTTGGCTTCTGCATCAAGACCCATCTACGGCAAGCAGACCCCTTACTGAAATACACGCAGGTTTTCAGTAGGCTGCGTTCAGGGGGTGCAGGAAAAGCACTTTGCTGTCAGCTGGCTCACCCACGGCAGGTCTGCTCCCCAGCATCCCCACGAGGGACTGGGACTGAGCCAGAGCACAGTGTGCGCTCCAAGTCCAAAGGACCTGACCTGAGCAGCAGTCAGGGCACTGGAACTCGTGCTCCAGAGATGGGCAATGTTTGGGATCCCACAGGGTAGCAAATGGCTGCTTGCAGCAGGCTCCAGAAAGCTGATGCTGTGCCAAAGAACAGCCTGACAGAAAGCACGACGGCTGGATGTACTGCACTCTGGGTGGGGGACAACTGGCTGGAGTTACACCACATGGAAAACGTTAACAAGACGAGAAGAGCACAACCAGGGCATGTTTTGAATTTCAGGCATAATGATCCTGAAGGCAAGCCACAATTACTGTATTTGCAATGGTCAGGACAGGACACCCTGCCAGCAAAATTGTGTTGAAATTCCTCACCCAGTATTGAGGGGGGTCACCTAAAAGAAAAAGCGTGTCCTTCCTTGTGCTACGAGACATGATTTAGCAGCTTAGTGGGTAGTAATGGTGATATGAGGACAGTTGGACTAGATGATCTTTTCATCTAGGTCCTTTCCAACCTAGTGTTTCTATGATTCTATGATTCAGCCCTGGTTCTCCAATTGCTGCAAGTTGGATACACTTGAGGAGCTCTGCGTGATGAACAGTAAAACAGTAAAGGAATAACCTTGTTCACCTTGTTAACCACAGTGCTCTGTGCCATATTTTCTTTTGTAATCCACATCTCTGATGTGCTGTGGGATGTCCCGTGTCCTCTGAGAAACCCAATTGAGCAGCGTGTGGGTCCCAGCTGCCCAGGGGACACGTTTCATCCTTCTGCCCCATCTCACCTTTCCCCATCAGCTTTCACTCCTCTTCCTACATCCTTATGTATTGGTACGAAATATCCACTCTGGATGGTGTATTTTCCTTGTTAAAACACCCACCCTGTCTTTACATGTCACGCAAGCTCCTTTTTCCACACAGGTGAAATGACGCTTTGGAAATAAACGCAAATGCTTGCCAAGTGAACCAAATGTGTGTTCCCTTCAGTTTGTTTGCTGATTTTTCTTCCATTGCAGTATGCTCCCCTGGCATCCCTTCAAAAGCCCCATCATTACATCACGCCCAGCAAGACTGACGTGGGGCAATCTGCTGAGATTTCTGAGCGTTCACCACATTTCAGATGTGCTTCCCTAAAATGGACATCTGCAGACCCTTAGGTTTTACCCATTTTTGCCAAGCACTTTACATGCATTTCCAGTAACACTGTGCTTGTGTTCTGATGTTCAAAGCAGAGGTAGATGCCTTACTAACCACTAAGTATATAACAGTGCAATGAGAGATGAATACACTGATGAGTCTGGTGTTTCAAATCCAACAACAACAACCCCGACTGCCGTGGTCCTGCTGACTGTATTCCTCAACAAAGTCCCGAGATGCTGACTTGAAGAAAAAACAGACAAACCACATTTATCACTCGCTTGGATTCCCACCAGCCCAGGATTACAGGACAGACATATTTTCACTCACTGGCGGAGACAAGCTGTAGCTGTAATTCTTGCCCTGATAGCAGTCTTCTGTTTGTATTGATCTGTTTTATTTTCTCCCTGATTTTCCAAATGTGTGCACAGTTGTTTTATCAGTCACATTTAACATCTATCCTGTCTGCTTTCAGCCTAAAAAAGACAGAAGTTTAGTGTGCTGTCCTCACGACACGCAGGAAGCAGCTGGCAAGATACTTCATGTCAAGCCTCATGAAACAAAACGCTGCATGAATCACTGAAAACAGATTTAGTGCCACAACCCGCAAGAACTGCGAAAAGAGAAAACCTGAGCCCAAACAACGCCGAGTGAAATCACAGGGGGTACCCCAGCACATGAAGGGCAGCAGGATGCCGGAGCAGCTCCGTGGTGCCAGGGGGACACAAAACCCCTGTGGCATGGCCAGGAGGGATGGGCAGCAGCCACAGCAAGCTCCCTTCAGTGCCACCTGCACGTCGCACTGTCTATTCGTGCTGCTCTGTTCGACGTGCTGCTAATCCAATGTGAACACACTCTTCCCATTAGCAAGCCAGCAGCTTTAATCATACTGCAGGAGTAACCCAGCTATGTGACACCGGCACTCCAGGAACAGCACATGCAGGCTGAAAGGTGCCTACACGGAGCGTGGTTTCTCTACCTTTATCACTTTCCAGAACTGAGTTCAAACATCACTGCAATTTGTACCCAACTAGATGAGGCCATCTCACTTGGCTTCTGAGAGGTGCCTGCTTTGGCCACAACACTCATTTCTCTCTGCTGTTTTCTTCACAGCCGCCTTTTTGTGTTTTCCCTGACGAGTCCTTTGCAGGCAGGCAATGCATGGGCCATCCCACACGCTGCGTAACAGCTCGGGCAGAAACCTCTCCACCCAAACCGTGAACTGTCAGTAACCCTCCAGAGCCTCCCAGAGCTGCCCACAGGCAGCTTGCCTTAGGATTCTGCTGTTGTTCTGGCCTCTTGGCAAGAAAGTGGAAGATTAAGCTACAAGTTTATTTGGCAGCTTCCTCCTGTCACTGCGCAAGCTCAGCCCCTGCCTAAGAGAACAGAACTTTCCTGACTGAACCCATCTCATCCATCTTTCCCCTCACCCCGATGGCTCCGTTTGCTTCCCAGCCCTGGCTCTGCTCTCCTTCATTGGGAACAGCCACGTGTGTTTGCCTCGGTTTCCCAACATTTGCCCATGTTGGCTTTACACAAGATGGCGAGGCAGATTTACAAACAGTTTTATTTGCAGAGTCAGATGATGACATACATTGATTCACCTTGCCTTAGGGGAAAAAAAAAAAAAAAGTTAAAAAAAAACACGGCCGGAGGGGTAGCAAGGGGCTCCCAGGACACCCTTCTCCGGGTGCGCTGGAGCTGATAAGGGTGACGGCGCTGAGACCGTGTGCTCCCCGCACTTGGACAGATTTCTCTCCACGAACTTATTCCCTCCGCTGGAGGGGCCGTCCGACAGGGCAGGGAGGGACCGCAGCCGGCCTTCCCCAGCCCTGATGACGTGCCGGCCACTCGTTTCCCCCACCGCCGCCCGCTGCAGCCCCACAGAGCTACCGTTAACCGCCTGAGGGAGCACAACGGCCGCTCCCTCACAGCCCCGTGCCTGCNCGGGGCGGGGCGGCGGCGCTCAGAGGGAGCGGAGCGCGGCGAGGGGAAGCGCGTAGCGAGCGGGAGTCGCCACTTTTCGCCTCACCGCTGCCATGGGCCGGAGCCCCGTGCTGCCGCTGGCCGCGCTCTGCCTC
>WBMW01003369.1:255397-268537 GCA_013396635.1 Penelope pileata
GCCGCGCGCGTTAGTCGACGGAGACGCGGCGGCGGCCGTTGGTGAGTGCCTCGCGCCCCCGCCTCGCGCTCCCCCTCAGGCGGCGCTGACGGGGCGGCCCCTCCCTCCGCGCCCCCCTGTTGCGCGGGGCGGAACGGCCCATCCCGGCTCTCCCGGGGCTGAGTCACGGCGGCGGCTCCGCGCCCGGTGCCGCGCTGCTCTCCGCCCCGCTCCGCTGGGGCCGCGGCCGTTACTTACGTAAGCGGAGCTCTCCCCCGTTATGGGGGGGCCGGAGGTAGCGGCCCTCTCGGCGCGGCGGGAGAGGGCGGTGCGGGTTCCTCAGCGCTCGCTCGTCCGGGACGCGGCCGAGCTGCCCGGGGGTGAGGAGCAGTGGGGGAAGCGGGTGCCGCCTCGGCTGCCCCTGGGGTGTGAGCTCCGCATCGCCTCTCAGGGAAACGTGACCCTTAGAGGGGCCCTGGGAGCGCATCTGAGTGTCATCTTTGCCAAGGGAGCAGGGCAAGGCTGCATACCTCGCTGATAGCAACTGCCAAAGGTCTTCAGTATTTCTCTGCTTTCAGGAAGCGTAAAGAAATAGCGCGAGCGTTTCTAGCCTGATCCTGCTGTACCCAACAGAAAGGTCCAGCACAATCCAAGCTGCCAGAATACTGAAGTTAGAGAGCTAGTGCATTTCTGGCTGTCATCTTGGCTCCCAAAAGCCTGTGACTGGCTGGATTCCCTTCACTGGGGAAAGCAGAATGGAGGGAAGCAAAAGGTCATCCATGGGTGCATGGAGTGGGCAGGTGTTACACTCTGTGAGTTGGAGGTTGTGCTGTTGAGACTTCTGTGCTTTGGGGCTTGGTTTTTTTTGTTTGTTTGGTTTTTTTTGAGTATGATGACTGTGTAAGTCTTATTCAACGCTAACGCGGTGAAATTGTAGGTTGGGAGAAGAACTCATTTGATCCAGATCCTGGATTGTGTTGACACTATGGTTTTAAGGCAACAATGATTAGCTGAGATGGACATAAAAAAGCAGCTGGACTGGTTAGGTCGCCGGCTTCTGCTGTGATCCAAGTAGGGATGGACTGCCTTTCTGCTTTCCTGTGTATGCACTTCTGTATGAAGTCCTCAAAGCTCTTCAGTTGTCATACTTCCTGCTTTCTACTGCAGGACTTTTTTACAGCTGGCTGCGTTACTTAACCGAGAAACGAAATCGAAAGGAACCAAGCTCCTGCCGTCTGAGGTTTTAATGAATGCCTGCAATATTAATTTGGAGGACTTTGGTAGCTTCATTAGAGTAGTATGTTTTTTGCTCTTTGTCCAGGTTTGTTACTGTTAGGTTACTTGAGGCGTAATCTCAGTGCACATGTGAGGTCTGGTTTTGGACTCTCAGTAGCATTGTGAGGGAAACACGAACACATTTGACAAGACACAAATACAGGTTGTGGCTTTTAGGAGTAGTTATCTCAACGAAGAGGGTTGTGCCTTAAAGCAGGAGCTCTGTCTGACAGAATTTATGCATTAACAATTGCTCCTCTGAGTGAACTTGTTCCTTTTACAGTGGTAATTTTGTCCTAACCACTATATCTGTTTTCTTTCTTGGGCTTTTTTTTTTTTCCAGACTTCTGTGGAAACTTCTCTACCTGTAGTTCATGTATTGGTAATGACACCCAGGAAACGGGCTGCAAGTGGATGAAATGTGAAGGTGAGGAGGAGTACCCCATGCACATCCTTTAACCCAACTACATCTAAATCATCTCTGTTAATGTTCACTCCAGCAAATAAATACGTGTTGCTGTTTGATAACAGTGGAGCATTAACTCATAACTTGCATCTGTTGTTGAGCAAATTGTAAGCTCTTGTGTGGAAATACTCAAATACTGTAGCTGAAAAGACTTGAAGTAATCCCAGAATTGTGAGGCTTCTGATGCAAATCTGTGCTGTTGATTAGCTAATGTTTTCCAGATGGTTCAGAATGTTAATGAAACCAACTAGTCATTCGTGCTTGCTGCTAAGCTAAGGAGTCAGGAGTGGATTCTGACAGGCAGGTGTACCCTGGTGCTTCAGTCCCTTCTGAGGTTATGCCATAGACCTGGTCACAACCACTACTCCTGAACTGAAAAGGAATCCATTAAATGAGATTAGTTAAGAGCGCTGTTCTTGAAACTACAAATTGCATCCCACTGAAAGGGATGAAGTCCCTGAAATGTAAAGCATTAGCTGGCTTCGTTCAGGTCTTTGTTTCCCCCATATAGGGGAGGTGGATGTAAATACATTTAGGAGACCTCTGGTACTCCTGGAGTTTGACAAAGCTGCTGTTAACAAAGTCATGAGGACCACGTTAAGTAGTCTAAGGAGAATCATTTGTACTTTGTAAGTGAGGTGGGTACAGATAAAATGAGAGAATGGCTTGACTGTGGTAATGTAGATAGGTGATATAGGAAGGCCAAGATGGTTAGAACTGATGAAAAAAATTTGGAATGTTACTTATCCAGTACAAGTGTCTTTAAGAGCATCCCTTTAAGGAAGTGCTCTTAGAAATCCTGTGTATGCTGTCTGACCAGCAGGCATGCACACAAATCTCTCAGCTGTTTGAATTAACTTCTCTGAGGGGAAGGACAAACTCTGAGGCAAGGGAAAATGTGTGCAGACAGCGAATAAGCAACTGATGTCTTAATGTCAAGGATCTGTTGAAAAGCTGGATCTGAGTCTTTCGCCTGTGTGTAGAATTCCCAAGGCAGTAAGAATTTATTTTGCATCTCTGCAGGAACAGCATATTTAGTGCCATGTATAGTAGAAATGCTGTCTAATTTTTATAGGCCTTAAAAAGTATCATATACTGTTAGAGCAAAACAGCATTTAACCCAGTGTGCGTATTGCTTAAATGTGATGGAGTAACTGCAGTGAAGGGATACATTAAAACCTCTGTAATTCTTAATCATTAATAAAATAGTGAGGTCTTGGAAGTGATTTAGTGTTATCCTGGCTAGAAGGTGGGGTTTAATTTATCCTCAAAACAGTTTCTCAGCATTTAAGAACAAGCTCTAAATGCTTTTTTCTAAATTCTGCTGATTTAGATATTCTTGTCTTTTCTGACAGATTACATCTGTGTAAATGGAACTTCTGAAGCATACGGGAACTGCACAGCTGAAAGACAGTGTTCACGTAGGTATTTAAACGATACCGAAGCTAAATGTCTGAAGTGTTAACAGTCTCATTTGCAACTCCTTAATCTGTTGAACTTTGTTAATGCCTTCTTTAAAGCAATTTACATATGCTTATACAAGTGGGGAAATAAACCCTTTGCTTTCAGCTTAAACCTATGATGTGATATTAAAATACACAATTCTATTGTGCATTCAGTGACTGTTGCTGTTGTTTCAAGAAGCTTGACATGTTTTGATAGGTATGTCTCTTCAGCTACTGCCCTGGTTTCTTAGGTTAAAACTTCCTGTTAGATACAGCCTGTCCTATTTAGAAGCACCTTAAAGGTGTTAGGGAACTTCTCAGTATCTTCAAGAAAGTAGGCATCGTATTAAACAAAAAATGTTTCATGTGCTAAGTCTGCTGCTTTGTCTGAGAGGTAGTAAATGGGGGGGGGAAAATTACAAAACTTCCAGTTCTAGCTGTGAGCTCTCTGTGCAATCCTGGGTCTGGGCTACAGAACTGCATAAAGTAAAACCTTCATGCTGGGCACATGTTTGCTTGCTTATCTGCTTTTCATTAATTTGTGCTTGCTGCGCAAAGCAGATTGTGGTACATGAATAATTTAGATTAAATCTAGAACTTTGCTTTTGTGGAAGCCTCCTAATCTTTTCCTGAAAGCTGACAAGAAAGGGATATTAAAATAGGATTTTCTGGTTTTAAGATGCAGGACAGTAAATGAAAATTCTTAATGCTCTTGTCTGGATTAGTTCAAGAGTGCTGCTGGAAGAGGCTGACTCACACCAGCAGAAATGAAACTTCCATGCTGCTTCTGGTGGTAGCAGCCAGTCAGAAATAATGCTGCTGGACTTGATCTTCTGTATTATTTCTAAAAATGTACTAACTGCTCCCTAATCAGGAGTTAAAATCAGTGCAAAATTCCAAAATACCAGTTTTTTTTTTAGTGCTTTCCAAAAATAGCATGCTATTAAAATGCTTAGCTGTATACCTAAGAGTAGCGTTTCTGCCATCTGTTCATGTTCAACTTGTAGTGAGGCTATTGGGATGTTGCCTTTTAGCTTCTGCATATTCAAAGGAGTTTTAATTATAACATTCAGTAGAGAATCTCACTTTGTATCAGAGGAACCTGTATACCTCATCAGCTTTCCTTTATCCAGGGTAGCCGGAAACTGGTGTACCCTGAGCAGTGTGCCTGGCTTTTATGGTACAGCTCCTATCACGTTACATCTGGCCTAGTTCTCTGCATAGGGCCTGGCAGTGAGCAGTGTTGCCATGGGAGCGTTGGGGCTGTAAATGGGCAGAGTGGTAGTACTGAATAGTCCAGTAGCTGTTTCCTGCCTGGCTTACTGATCTTGGTCTCTGCTCCCTGAGCCCAGCCAGGCTGGAGGGGCAGTGCACCTGGGCCAGCTGCTGCTGTTCATTCTCTGTAAGCCAACTCAAGTCAATTGGCTGTAATCTGGGTGGGTGAGGGAAGTGAGATAACAACTCTCCTCACCAGCCTCCTCTCCACTCCTGAGCTATGATTGATTTCTCCTGCTGTACAAATGAGTATTCAGTTTTAATGGGCACCATGGGAGGGTTAAATTAGTGATGTCCATTGCTAATGTGGACATGTGGAGCTTTTAATAAGACAGTGTCAGGGCTCAGTGCTACATTTTGGGGTTCGACATGAAAGAATGTTCATGTGGACCTATTTAGTCTTGATGCAGGTAGAACAAAGGGAGCGTAGATGCTGGTGTATCCAACGTTTCTTTGTCGAATCAGGCTGCTCTGGTTTTCTGGCATGCAGAATTGCTTCAAGATGCTGGAAAAAAAATAAAATGACCCTGAATTCTAAAGGCTTCTGGACATAATGGTGTTTTGGCAGGAAGCTTGCTGAGGCATGAGTGTTCACAGCATGATCAAGCAGGAGTTTAGATGAGCTGTCCATGTGGCGTTAGCTCCGTTAATATAGTAAGCAGTAGAAAGTTCTTTACTAGGATTTTACACCTACACTAGCAACAGCCCTCAGAACAGAGCTTCACTTTTGAGAATACTCTATCCCTACCCCCATCTCTGGCTTCAGCTGTCCTACCACTCTGATTTCTTGTTGACCTTGATAGGTCAGATTTGCTTTTCCAGTGAGGCTGGGAAGCAGTGGGTTCATATTGCATAAAACCTGTGCAGTTTCCTTGTACAGTAGGACTGTTCTTCCTTCTCTTTGCTTTGAGGAATCTTAGTCCCTGTTGTCAGCAGGGATGTTGTATTCAGATCTGCACTGTGAGTTTGAACACTGGCTTGACTGAACTGCCTGTGACAACTTTTTCATCTATTCTTCATTCATGCAACCTGTGTTGTTAGTGTGGTGAATATTCATCTACCTTGTAATTTTAAACCAGAACTACAATAGGGTTTGGTGTTAGCAGTCCCTAAAACTGAGCCTGCTACTGTTCTTTAAAAACTGTCATCAGTGTTTTTAATGCAATTTTTTTATTCTTTCATAGCTCCTACGCCTGTTCCTGTTTCCAATGCTACTACAGTATCGCCTTCCAATACTACAGCATCACCTTCCAATACGACCACACCGTCTTCCAATACTACCACAGCCAGTTCTGCTACCACAGTTCATCCTACTACAGGTAACATGAAGAACCATGACCCAGGGAGGTGATGAGTGGATGCACGGGATCGCTTAGTGAACAGCTGTTTGAGCTTGGAAGTGTAGTGCCAATTGTAATGCACTGTGTGTTGCTAGAATTGCTTTCATTGTCCTTTGTAGAATGGCAGTGAGCTGGGACTTAATGAATGAAAAAGAACAAGGGTTTTTTCTGCAAATCACTGTAGTAGCATGGCTGCTGAACATGTGACGTATAGAACACATAAATGATCCCAAGACTTGGAAGAAGTGAATTGTATAAACTGTGACAGAGGGAGTGTTTCCTTCCAATATAATGAAGAATTGGCTCAGTGGTCATTGAGTTACATTAGCCATTTCTAATAATAGTGAGTTTTTACAAGTTTGACTTTTTGTTGCCCAGTACAAAAACTTTTGTTCTTCCACATGCTGCCATCTTAACAGTGAAGTTCTAAAAATCTTTTCCTGGAAAGCATGTACTGCTTAAAGGAGCTGGGAGGTGACAAGTGTTGGGACTTGAGTAGGCTTGCAACAGCTGAATGTACAGCGAGGTGATGTTTAGCTTTGAATAAAAACAAATGCTGGCTCTTATCCCAGGTACATAGTGGAATACTCATTAATTTTCAGTAATACTGATCTTGTGAGATGGGAAAGGTCAGAGACCTGTAATTTTATTTTGATGAGCAAAGAGCTGTTAGGAGACAGTCTAGCTACAGAATGTTCACGTTCCAGTGATGTCGTTGGCAGTCAATGAATTTTTGAGGAAAAGTTCTCAGTATCCTGTGTTCATCTCCTGTCTAGAGATCCATTTTAGTACTTAACTACAATAACTACTGATTCTAAAGGCTACTTAGTGAAAGGCCTTGATGCAGGTTCTCAGTTGTGAAGCAGCTGAAGATTCTTACTGAAATACCAACATTTATGAGAAGTTTTTTTTTTTTTTTTTTATCTAAGTGAAAAATCACTGATATGTGGAGAACCTTGAAATATTTGGATGACAATGGTATGGTCAGGCTGTAAGTTTAAATAAATAAATTCTTCCTGCAGAAAGTTGGCTTAATGCCATGCAGCTGAACATGGAAATTGTGTGGGGCTCAGCCTGAGATCAAAGCTTATTCTTGTTGAAGCGAAACAAGACACATCATTTATCTAAGAACTTAAATACTGGCAAACTTTGCTCTTGAAGCTTATTGCGTGTACATACTGTCTGAATTTAAGTTCTTTTTTTTTTTTTTTCCTCAAACAGCTAATGTCACCAATACAACTACACCTGCTCCTGCATCTACAACTACCATTACTTCAGCCACCACAACCAGTATTCCAGGTAACGGATATAATTAGTATAGTTGAAGCATAAAACACTTAAATTGATGTTAAGAATTGTTGTCTTGGAAGACGGTTAGCTTTGGGCCAATTTTAATTCTATTGAAGTGAGGTGTGTGTGTGTATATAGCAAGGTAATTGCCTGTGCAACAAGGCAAGCTGGTGTTAAATGTCAGAAACATGTTGGTCAAACTAAATAAGTTGGCTACTTCTAATGGCATGACTGGAAGTCACTTGTAAACTCAGCTGCAGGACTTATTTTGGAAGTTGTTTTATTTTTTTCACTTGCAGCATAATGGAATATTTTTATTCAAAAAAAAAAGTTGGGGCAGCCAGTGATGGGAATAACTAAATTGTAGTATTTTATCTCACAGCGGTCCCGAATATGCCATTTTGTGGGAAGCTCTAGTGAAGTGAAGCTCTTTAAAAGTGGTCAACAGCAGATGACTGTTGCTTCTACCTAGGTTACTCCAAAAGTAATGCCTCCCATTTATTTCCTTGGAAACTTCAACAGGTACAAAGAGCACAATTACACTCTTTGATAGAGCAAATTCTTGGCCACAAAGCACTCTTTTTCAACACAGTCACCACCATTAGCTGTGCATTTTCACCAGCAATGCACAAGAGCCTGCATGCTGTGCTCATGACAAAATTTAACTGCTTGTTGGTGGGAAGGTTCAGCTTCTGCTGCCATACCACCAACATCCGCCTCTGATGTCGTGAGCCGACAGAATAACATAGGAGGCATCACTTACAGAGAAGCCCTCGTAGATTCATGAGTTGTGACTATTTGATTTCATTACTCCAAGAATTATACTCATAGTGGATGAAAAATAATGTGAATTTAGGTGAAAAATTAGAGCAAGCAGGAAAGACTGGAAAATGTTTTGACTGACCATATCAACATTATACTTTCATGGAAAGGAGGAAGGCTTACTCAGTACTGAGTTCCAAAGCAGTTTGGCCACAATAGCTACTCTTTTTGCAAACAGTGCTTAATTGAAATTCCGGTATTGCTTGCCTAAATGCAGCTGCTGGCATAGGTTTTTTTTTTTTTTTTAAATGGATGTTTTGTCTGAGGAATCTTAAATGGAAGTCAATGCTAAGATCTCTGAAGCTGTAAGCATCGTCAACTCTTAACTGCTTTGTGTTGTTTGACAGGTACAAATGCTACTGTGACTCCTGCACCTTCTTCACGCAAGTCTACATTTGATGCTGCCAGTTTCATAGGTGGAATTGTCCTTGTTCTGGGTCTGCAGGCAGTTATTTTCTTTCTGTACAAATTCTGCAGGTCAAAAGACCGAAACTATCACACACTTTAGGACCTGTCACTTTATAATGGACTAGTAGCCCAACACCTGTAGTTCACTGAACCAAAATATTTTCTGTTGCTCATGGAAGACAGCAGTTCATAATATCCTTTAAATCTCTAAAAGAAGACTTCAAAAGAATATTTTTGCAACATTATACTTGGCAAGAGGTAATATGAATCTCTCCAACAGGATTACTTGCAATATTCTGCATGGGTTCTATTGGCTGTCTTTTCTTTAGTGGATGCTGCTGTGGGACTTTTTTTTTTGATATGCCAAATGTAGACATTCAGAGATTCTTATTCGGTGGCAACACTGTCTTGAGTAGACAATCTCATGACTTATTGTGAAGGCTGATTTAAGCAACATTTGATAAAATATCCCTTCAGTTTTATTAAGATGTGAGTTATTTGGTGACTGACTTCAGGGAGTGAAATACCATTTATACTGGCTTGTAACTCGCACAGTGTGCTGCTGGAAAAGTGAACAAAATTGTAGAAGTAGATAATGTCTTAGTGGAATCAAAGAACCCATATATATATTTTTTTTTACACAAGAAAAAAGGTTGCCTGATAAATACTGCATTCCAAACAAATCCTGTGCCCTTTCCAACTAATATCGAAGGTGGAGAGGGGATGTATGGATAATCCTCGTAAAGAGGAAATGAAGATTAGTGCCTTAAAAGACTAAAAATCAGTAGGCTGCAAAAGTGTCCCACCTATCTCAAAGTAAAACTGTTAGGTACTAGCTTTATATAGGAGAATGGAAACTGGGTATGTGTGAATTGAACATTGCGGTTTCAGAATCTTTACCCTGATACCCTGAATGACTGGCCCTTATTGACCTGGTTTGAGGGTGAGGGAGCATGGTACAGTAATGTTCAGCTACAAACTAGCTTCAAGTTGTTTACCTCTTTGTTCTGGCATGCAGAAGCCAACCATAAAACTGAAGTGAGAAAGTAAGTACGGTTCACTCCCTGTATAAAAAGGCAACAGTTTGCATTTATACTTGAAATGCTAGTGTTTGGGGAAATCCTGACTTGTTCTTAAGTTTACTTGTTGCAATTTCATTATTTTTCTCTTCCTTCCAACCTTCCTGTATGCCTGCTTGCTGCAGGAGCAATTCAGTGTAGTCATAGGATCTGCTGAGTTGATCTGAGTCAGGATTGCTGTCCTCATACTGCCAGGGCTGTTTTCTTTCCCCAGCCTCATTCCTGGCATCAGGTTTGTATGACCCTGCAGTGAACTGGTTAGGGAAATCTATTCAGCCAAATACTGTTTTTTTTTTTTCACTTGCAAAGGTACATCATCTCCAATGTCGATCTACTCAAACACCTTCAAAAATAAGCCCACAGGAAAAACAAGTACAGATGAAAATGAAAGTGGTGGGTATAGCACGTGATAGTAGCTTTGGATGATACCCCTTGATCATCAGTTTCAGGATGATCGTCAGTTCAGGGTGATCTGTAGCGTACTGTCTTTCGAGCTCTGATCTGAGTTAGAATTTGGCACCAGTGCAACCAAAGGATAGCGTTAATGCAGGTGACAGTCATGGCTTAGATACGGAGCAAACTGCAAATTCCTGAAGTGCACGGTTGCCTCCTTGTGTTCTTCTAGTTTGAAAGGCATTGTTTCTATTGTGCTGCACAGAAAACTCAAATTACTATAAAATACAAAGGCTATTCACAAGTACTGTATCCTTGATTTCATGAGCTTGTGGTTTTTCTAAACAAAACTAAGACAATCAGCTCAGGTTTATTAAAACAGAAGTGAGCAGCCAGCTTCCAGCAACGGTGTGTGGGGGTTAGATGGTATATCCTTGGCCTTATTGTGAAATCACTTAATCTGCCCTTTCCCTATCTCAGAACTATTTTATGACGTTACTTGTTTAAAAAGATATCCATGAGCTTGTATTCTGTGCTTTGAAGTGAGCAAAATACTTTCCTGAAGTGTGACAGTTCTCAGCTCAGCAAAGCAAACTGTATTCCTAGTAGATATATCTATTTTTGGCCTCCGAGGGCTATCTTGGGAAAACTTGCAGAAAAATGCTACAGAACACTTCATAGCATGGAAGACTGCTGCAAAAAAGTTGCTCTGCGTAAAACGTTGCAAAAATGCTTATTCATGAGCTATGCTGATTCTGATTTAAGATGTAAAATATGCTGGTAAAGCAAACTAAAATCATTTTTCAAGTGCCTTAAAATTGCTTAATCTTCTTGCCTCAAATTTTCTTTAAAAGGGTAGAAGGAATACCTTGCCTTAGTTACTAAATTTTTCTTGGTGCCAGCAACTGCTACTTTCCAATACTTTAGGAAACCCAGGATCTCTATGTATAGGTGCCAGTCTCAAAAACTCAAGCTTGTACTGCATCAATTCAGCTGTGTTCTGGAAGGCCTGCACTGCACGTTGGTTGCTCATTAGTGTTGCCAACAAGGTGTGATCCATAGTTGACAGAGTTGTGGCTAGGGTTTTTCCCGTTCAGTTGTCTGGGGGAGGGGAGGCTGGGTTATACATCTTCACCATGTGCTTGGCTGCCTCACTGTAGAAATGAATAATTCCTTTGCAAAACTGCAGTATCAGCTGATCTGTGCTGTGTATTAGAAAATAACCTGAAGTAACAACTTGCAGTTTTTCTCAGCCTTGTGTTTTGAAGTGGAAGGTAGCTCATAGATCTGTAGTTGTATTTGCCCCTAAATAAATTTTAGGCACTGAACTGTAGTGACTCTTCAAGTTACCTGGCTTTTTCTTGAAGCCAGTTGTGCAAATATCAAGCTGTTATCCTATGAATGTTCTTTGCAAGTGTTGCTGTAAAATTTGTTTTGTCTTCAGTGGAAGAAAACTGAAACAGTTGTAATCACAAAACCAAATTGATGAATAAAATCTGTTGAATGGAATTCTACTTGTAAACTTTCTTGCATGTGAGCGTGACTGTCTGCCAAGTTTCTGGAGATAAGAGCTGTTTTCTACAGCATGTGAACACTGGGGAAAGCAGGGGGATGGAAGGCTTGGTGAGCTAGCTCTAGCTTTCTGAAATGGCATTAAGTTTGCGCTCGCTGTGTACAAAATACTAATTCAGATTTAGAATTGTCTTCAAAAAAAGTTCTCACCTAGGTCATGTTTTCCATGTTAGGTTAACCTTGTTCCCATGTTAAAGCTGAAGCATAACCGGGTATTTATTACCTGTTCCACTTGTCACAACAGGGAAGTCTAATGCCTAATGCTCCTCTTTCCAATAATAGAGTTAATAGTGCTGCATGCCTCTGTAAGGTGCAAGAGGGGCTGCAGGCTGTGGCTCCCGGCGAGCAGTTAATGAGTTAATAATTGTAGCTTACATCGTAGCATTCCTTCATGTTAAGATACCTGGCCTTCATTTTAAAAAAAAGTATTGCTCTAGACCTTATTTCTCTCCTGATTACACAAAAAAAAAGATAAGGATGTTTGCTAGGAAACGATTGTCAGAGCATGCTTGGAAAAAAAAGAACTGAGGGTGTGCAATTATGTAGTCACACACTGACTAAAACTATAAGCAGCTCAGAGTGAACTAACCTCAGCAGTTTCACACCATGACTTTGATGGTTTTGTGTCGTGAATGTGTCACAAGGGTAGTACTGGCATAACTCAGTCTGATGTTACAAGAAATGTGCAAAAACTTCAGTACTTGCCTTTCTGGAAAGGCCATGTGGAAATGGAGGAAACCTGGAGCTTCCTGATGTGTTTAAAATTACTGTGCCTTCCAGACAATCATCCATTATGTTGTGCATTTGGTTTTTGTTACAATGCAGCACTGAAAGCCTCTGCAGAATTGTTTATCTCTGTAGTACCAGCCTTGCGTTACTGCTTTTCTTGGAGGGTGCTCTTCTCCAGGTACAGCATTCATTCAGAATTCATCTTTGAATTTTGCTGTACTGAGCTCCAAAAGAAGTGTTTTATCAAGATGCTGCAATTATCCTGAGACTGCCCTTTCATTTTTACCACTGCAATGCATGTAAGTGCTTCTTATTGTTCTACTTCCAAATTAGCTTCTGGTTCCTGGGCTGAGCTGCAATCACATTCGATAGCTTCTTTAGCAACAGCTGACCTTGGATGGTCCTCTGTTCATTCATTTAAGGCATACCTTAAATGGCAGAGAAGGCAGATGTGTTAATGGATAACTGCTTTCTTCAGTATTGGTGAAGGATGTTGTCTCTGTTCTAGGAATACTCTCTCCCTGAATACTGCAAGGTTTTTAACAGAAGTTAAATTTCCATTAGTGTTTAACCAATGCAATGCTGTTAAGGGTCTCCAGAACTTTAGTTCTAATTCTTGGTTGTTTATAAATGAGTAGTGAGGTCCAGTTGCTCACATTCACAAGCATCCAGCTTCTAGATGCTGAAAGGCACGTAGGTTAGCACACTTGCTTATCACCAAAAGCTACAGTACAATTTGACACGTCTCTGAAAATCAGCTTTGGCTCCTTTATTGGCTAGGTTATAAAAGCAAGCTTTTTTTACATACAAGAGAAATGCAGATAGCGGAGCCTGAGCTATGCCATTTTTCCTTTTTTCTTCTAGTAGTGTAGCATTGTGCAAGAAGCTGTCCTTCCCCTTTCTAGGGGGAAGGAGGAGAAGACTGCAGGGAAGGTAGAGATGCTGACATTTCTGATGATTCATCTTTAAAGGTTCATTGTACAGGCTGCAACCTCTGGGAGTAAGAGCAGTCATTGGGCAGGATGTGGTGTTTAAGGGTAGCAATAGGGAAGCAGTTTTTAAAAAAA
>WBMW01003369.1:268560-347101 GCA_013396635.1 Penelope pileata
AAAAAAAACTATGCTTTGCACTGCCATGTTCCAAGGTCAGCACAATAAAAAGAAGCCTTTTAGTTCTGACTGGTATCTTTGCCTTTCTGTGCTGCCCTGTCTGTGAAGGGAGGGCATGCAGTGCTGCTCTTCCTCAGCAGGAGGACCACCCAGTGCCTGAAACAGATCAGCGGATTGACTGCAGCTGGTACTGAGCACTGCATCCAAATATGTTGAAATACACGTGCACAGCACTGGAGGATTACTGCCTCCTTTTGATTTGTGTATAAATTGCACTTAATGCCGACAACTCAGCAGTAATTTCTAAAATGCCCAGGTTTAGTTCTGGACCAGCCTGTGTTCCTGTAGCTGCGTGAAGATGGTAGGAAGAGACTTTTCATTGTGGTAAGTGTGGTAACAGCCTATTTGCTGTGCTCTGCTTGGTACCTGAAAGATAACATAGAAGAAGGAGTCACCAACCATGGCATGGTAATCTGGGCTGGGGGGATGTTTTTTAGACCATTGCCAGCTAAATGGTGCCACCCCCAAGTCCCTCTATTAGTCAACAGTGAAAAAATTGTGTGGAACATTTTTTCCTGTTGGCTAGTCATACACAATGGTCACCTTGCCCTTAAAGGTGAGTCTGTAAAGGGGTGGGTAAAACACGTCTGGGTCTATGTGCAAACCACAGCTCGTAAACTAGAATACGAATTTTAGTTGTTTTGCAGCCATATCAGACCGCTGTCACCAACGTCAGTGCTGCTTACTGTCTGTGGTCTTTGAGCGTTTCTTCTTCTTACAGTGTTGCTTCTTGGGTCAGGATTCAAAAGGTTCTGCTTGTAATTCTGGAGCAGAGTGGATGTTGAAAGCTTGTTATTCTGGGCCTGAGCTGCAGAACCTGGAGTGTTATTGACAGCACAGTTAGAGTGGAACTTTAGTTGAATAAATGCCAAAGCTGCTGTTTCTGATCTCTAGCAAAATGGGACAAAAAAAAAAAAGTGAGCTGTGAAAGCTGTCAACACTCAGGGTAAGACTAAGACTAATGATAGCTTGCTTCTTAGTCTGGAAAAAGTGTCTCATACATGATCTTGACACAAAGCAGAACAAAAACTATTTGCAGTATTTTTACATATTAGCTCACTCCAGGCCCTTTTCATTCATAGTACTGAGAGTATCAGCACTTACTCTTCCAGCAGGGGACAGGTCAGTGAAACAGAAAATTCTTGCTACCTAGTCTGCCCCATGATATGCATCTTGTCCCCACAACTTTGGCTCTTTTGGTCCCATTGGAAGTCGTGATCAGAAGGTGTGGAAGGGGGAGGAGTTAATGATGTGTTTCCAGGGAAATTCAAATTCAAAATTTCAAAATTCACCTTGAAAGGTTGTTGTTGTTTTTTTTCCTATTTATTTATTTGATGAGGAATGTAGGTATCACCTGTCATCTGCATGAGTATGTCAGACCTGAAGAGCTAGTAGATTTTGATTCCACAAAGAAAAGCAGCAATTTCAGGCAAGCAAGAGTAGAAATTGAATGTTCTAAGCTACTTGAATTATGTAGCAATTATGTAAAAAAAATTAAAATTATCTAACAAACAGCAGAGAAGAAAGATTTTTGGTAAAACTTTAAGTTCCAGGTTAAGTCAGTTAAGGTCTAGAAAGTTCTCATTGCTGTTTTGAGCCCCTTTGAAGGTGGTTACAATCACGGGCCTGCCTCTCCTTGAATTACCAGTGTACCAACTTGTTTGGCTGCCCCGAGTGATTCGTAAGCAAGCTGCCTGAAGACCAGAGCCACTAATGAAGCCTGATTTCCTACCACTTGGGATCCTCACTTTCCTAATTGCCTCCTGCCCTGAACACAGCCCCCCTTATATTTCCCATGGTGTTCCTACAGCACAGATTATGACATAAGCTGTGGTTTAAAGCTATTCACTTGGGACTCAGTGTTTCTTGTGCTGCTTGAGCAGCTGCAGTGAAGGAAGGCATATGGCTTTTGAGTTCTGACTTCTCCTCAAGACTGATTCAGGCTTTTCTCTCCTACCGATACACTTTCATTACGGAGGAGCTCCCCTCTTCCACACTTGGCTGAAGTTGCCGGTTGGTTCAAAGGTTAAGGAGGGATCCAGGAAGGTGGCAAATAGCTCGTAAGACTTATTGCCCCAAGAGAGCAGGTTGCAACACACAATCTGTCTTTACCTGCAGTCATGTTCCTCTGGGAAACTGCAGCTTCCAGGTCATAAACTTGACGCGGCAGTTCATCAATGTGCTGGAAGGCCTCCAGTTTTAGACTGAACTCTTGGGTTAACTGGCTTCTTATCTAAAAGGTGGCAAAAAGATTAATGGCAGCCACAGAAGTTCATCATCTAACAACTCTGGCTCAAAGCAGGGGCTTGGATTTAAAGGAAAGGGTTCCAGTGCCCTGTGAGCTCTTGTGAATGAGAGGCCATTGCTTCTTGCAATAATCCATAATCACAGTTTTGCTAAGCATATCCATGATCCCCCTGAATGCAAACTACAACAGAAATAGGGCACATCGGCATTCTCATTATTGTTTAATAGGAATCTGCATTTTGGACATTGCAGGCGGAAAGTAAAAACAGAAGACTTATCTCACTGCTCTCTGTGTGTAGCCCTCCCTCCAATTTCAGGACAGAGGTATGTGAAAAAGCCAAGCAGCTGTTAGCCCATCTCTCCCCCAGACTGCATGGTTTGTAACCAAGTTTCAGTACAGAGCTTGCTGGTGGTAATGATCGTGGAGGTGCTGGCTGCAGTTGGGGCTGCTGTGTGGTAATAGGAGCCTGCCCGCTGCATTGCTGTTGTCCTTTCTGCTCTCCTGGGAGCTGATCCAGCTGTTGACACCTCTGCTCTCTCTCTAGGGTTATTTTGTAAACACAGCAAAACTGTTCAGAGCCCCATCAAGGACAGAAAACAATGAAATCTGTGACCTTGCGTCTGCACCCGCTGCTTTGGCCGCGTAGAAGTCTCACACCACTGTATGATTTTGCTCAGAGAACATGTCAGCAGCATGAGAAATCATTCCCAGCAGAACGACATTTGTCATCCTGACTCTTTCTGGAGAGCAGTCAGTGCCTTCACCTGGGTGCCTCAGATGGCTGAGGACAGAATACGCTTGCTTGGCTTACAGGAGAGGCATTCAGGTACACTTGCTAAGTGTTTTGTCTCTAGATCAAGGACACAAGGGCTAGGAGGCTTCAGTGGCAGCAAAGCTGTCAGTGAGAGGATGGATTCCTCTGGTTAAAGTCTGATCAAGTGGTTTCCAAACAGTGTTTTGTATTGCAGGCTACACTACAGAAGAAACACTGCACATTTCACAGCAAAGAGCTCACTTTAGCAGCTGTGCTATACACAGAGATTGAATTTATTTGGCCAAATCAGTTTTTAAATCAAAGTAGTTAAATCCCTACAGTTCTTTTCACGGGGGGATACTCTTAAGGTGGACCTGGTTACTCAGTTACACTAAACCCATGATTAGCAATGCAATAACCAATTTAAACTCAGTACATCAGTTTGGTACAATGGCATTAGTTTAATTAAGACTAATGCCATTTCTGTGCCCAGACTGAGTTAAAACTGTCCCCTTCCCCTGATGTTCATTTGGTGTAATGTATGTGAAATGAAGAGGTGAAGGCAGAGAGGGGAAGTCCCTCGGCAGCGCCCAGCCCGGTGCCAAGGCTCCTGCTGTAGGACCCGGGTCTGGAGCAGCATGGGGGCTGCTGTGAAGGGCTGTGAAAGTCAGGTGCTTGGAGAGATACACTCAGATGTGCTCAGACAGTGTTAAAACTAGAGATGTTGCTCCAGAAATGCTACCATTTCTGTTCTTTGAATGTGCAGTAAGAGTTTACCTGCTGCACAGCTGTTTTGGCCCGTTTTCGTTGAAGCTGCCCTGTTGTAGAAGGCTTTTCAGCTTCCTTGACCAAGCATTTCAGGCTGTGCTCTTTTTCTTCCACCTCTTCAAGCATCTTCTCCATGGTTTCAGCTTTTACCGCACTGAGGATTTCTCTCTTCCTGGCTTCTTGTGTCTTCTGATGTCCCATGTCCAACAGCATTTGTTTCTACAACATGGGATGATGAAAGTTTCAGCCTTGGATTGCTGTCCCCAGTCCTCTCACACACCTTTTAGATTTCTTTTTAAACCCCGGTGACCAGTTCTTAAATGCTGAGCTGAATGGGAGACCCCACCACATGGCTTGGTGTTGAAGAGGATGAAGTGTTGGTAAACAAATCTGAATTATCCCCAGATTTTATAAAAGGAACAGAGTCAGACCTAAACCCAAAATCTGTTTCGCAGCAACAGGGAGCTCAGGGAAAGGGTAAGTGGGAGAGGGAACGGAGCAGAATAATTACAGCATTGCTTGTGAGGGAGAAAAGCCTCAAAACAGCGTTCATGTGTAGAACTTGTTTAATGGCAAATAAGAAGGCATTTGGTCCCAATTTCCTCAGGTTGCTGTAATTCACTTTCTGCAAGCAGCCTCTGGTCTGCGTGTGGGACTTGTCTTAAAATGTAAAGCATAAACAAGGAAAGGGGGGGAGAGCTGAGCACGGCCTTTTCAAACATTGCTGTTTATGCGCTGTGTGTAGAGAAAGCTGCAGCTGCATTTTAGACTCTACTGAATGCAGTGGTATATGACAAACCACACATACCGAATCCAGCCATGCAGCCAAGGGTTGTGAAATGGAGTCTGCGATTTGTAAACGCCTTCGTCACTATACCAAGGAAGGAAAATCAGGAAGAAGAGAAAGAGCCAGAAGCTGAAACAGAAGGAAAACTGAAACCAGCAAGAAAAACAGCTGCTAAAAGTTGGTAGATGCAGTGGATCCTTCACACCTTCTTGCTTTTCTTGTCTTTTTATAGTATACCCTGGAACTAGAGGCAGTACTGCAATGTGTTGTACCTGGGTGCAAACCCATTTTTAATGTGTCTGTGCTATTCTGCTTTTTCTAAACTGAAATATAGCAGCATCCGTCCTTTCTGCCACTGCTCCACGTGGTCATTCATTTGCCTGTTACGATCCCTCTCCTTTCCAGGGATGCAGTCATAGAAGCCTTGCTTTCACCTCATCCTTCATCTGCTTACACACTGCAATTCTTCTTGGAGGAATATCCAAGTTACCAAGATCTCTGTACGACTGTGTACAGCTGCTCTGCCTACATCATTATTCACTAAATGTTGCTCATCAAATTCACTAACGTTCCTCCTCAAGTACATCATTGGTAAACTTTATAATCTGTAATTTTATATTTATTTCCAAGCCACTGACTAAAATCTTGAATACTGACAGTTCTGCTACCAGCTCTTCTAGAAATCCATCAGAAGCCATCTTCATTTAATAAAAATAAGACACTTCTTGATGTCAAAAAATCTGGTTCTTAACCCATTTAGCATTTTTATTGATACTACATAACACTAACATTTAAAATACAGGAGTGTATGCTGCTAGCTCAACTGTCATAAAGTTCTTCCAAATACGTCCTACGTCTCTAGCATTGTGCTTCTACATCTAGCTTGTCATCTGATCAGGAGAATGAAACGAGGCTGGTTTGACAAGGCTTGTTTTCCACAGTCGTGTGGCCTGGCATTAATCAGGTTGCACGTGAAGGGTGTGCTTTTCAGTTTGCCGTTGAGGAATGAGCCATTTCAGCACGTGCAGCCATGTGCAGAAGCGAAAGGCAGCCTGTGGTGGCAGCCATATATCCGTGAAGCCATTCAGGTGACAAGAAACATGGAAAGATTGTCGCCTGGCCTTAATGACAACATCCCCGAACGTCTCCTTGAAATCTAATGATTGTGTGGAAGAGTAATAACCTTAAGATTTGTACCTTATCTTTTTTTTTTCCTGTGGAATGAAATATTGAGTGTCTTTTTCCTCTACTAAAACATATATCTAGCACCATTGATAGCATATGTGAATATATTGTTGGCAGCTCTCGTTGTGGCATGCGGCTCAAACTTTTTTCAAAATGCAACACTTTCTCCCTAGCTCTACCTGCAACGGTGAAGAGGCTGCAATGAACTCACTACCTCAGTGCTGTGAGATACCTGCCTAGCTTCAATAACTGCATTACGCGTTTGGCTTTGAATCCATTTATCTCCTGAAGTAACAGTAGGCAGAACCCTCGTTAAAGCAAGTGAGATGGAGAGGAGGATTCAGTTTGCTACGCTGATGAGCCGGAGCCCATTTAATTCAGGTACCTGCTTATGCAGCTGTTTCTTCAGCTTGTCATTTTCTGCTTGAGATTTTACGAGAGCTTTCCTTGCAGACATGAGCTGACCCTGAAATGAAGCCACCTCTTGTTCCGCCATCATCTTAGCGTTAAGACACTCTTTTTTGTTTTCAAGAGCTTCCTGTGAATGGAAAGGACATAACAGGAGCAGATGTAAGAGCAGTGATTTTCTCTCTATACAGTGGTAGATTTCTTGAAAAGTAATCTCCAAGAGATTTTTAGTGAAGGAGGATTGAATCATTCAGGTTTTCTTCTAACAAGGGCTGAATTTTTAGAAATATTTTTAACTAAAATAATAATAATCTTTCACATAGTACTACTGCGTGTCTGTACTTATATTCACCAATTAACAATTCAAGCTCATGTGTAAAGAAGCTAAGAGCAAAATTTAATCTTCCTCGTGCATTAGAAAGACCTGGCCATCTACTGATCTGTTCATTCCTTCATTATCTGCAAAGGAAACGTGTGTGATGTTGTTTTCCTTCTGGGCAGGGTGTTTTCCTTTGTTTTAAACATAAACACAAATGTGTATGTACATGTATATACATGCTATTATGTCAGGTGTGGATTTAAAAACCCTCTCTCCTTTCCTGCCCTGGGAAGAGCAAGGTTTGGGGTCATGTGAGCGGGACACAAGTTCGTAGATCTGCAGGATCCTTGCAGAGTCAGGTGCAAGAAAGCTGTCTCAGTGAGATGAGCTAGGTTGTCATTTAAAAAAGCCAAATTTTCTCATTTATTTTTTCTCAGTTGCAGACTTTTCTTTTAAATCCTGTGAAGATTGCTCTTACTTACACCCGCCACTTTTAAATAATTCAATCCATCTTTGATCTACTTTTAATACAAATTAATAAAACATTCTAACAATTCAGCATCACTGTGATTTAGCTGAACCGAATGCATCCACATCCACTTTTATTTGGCTTTAAAAGCAATGGGCTTAGAAAAAACACTTTGCTTTCACTCCTTTATAAGCTCACAAATACAACAACAACTCTTTTATAAGCTAACAAATAACACTCTGCCCTCCCTTTGCTTGACGTGTGCGGCTGGTTAACCCGCACAGCAGTCAATAACCTGCCTGTTGCCTTCTAATCAGCCTCATTTAAAGCAGCGAGGCACTTTTCTTTCCATCCATCTTCACTTTAGTTTAATTTAGTCATTTTTGTGCTTCATCTCGTATTTCTGTAATTAGATTTATAAACCTCACGCTGTGTTCTGCTTTAAGCAGATACCAATTTCAAAAAAAAAAACAAAACCCAAAACCTCAGCCATCTCCCAAGCGAGCAGTCTAGTTCATTTTCACTTTATGTCTGCTTGTCTTCTTTTTCACATGATTTCATCGGTTGTGAAATAGTTTATGTTGATAAAATGTCATAGTTACTCTTCTGAGTCAGCAACAGAATTGGGAATACTGCAGGCTGCTCATGCTTCCTAGACTCCCTCTCTTTGAGCAGGCGTCAGTGATTTGTTTCATGCTCTTTGCAACTGAAGACCACGATTATACCCATAACTTAGAGGGGAAAAAAATCAGCATTTATACCTAAAATATTCAGTTGCCATGAAGCATATAACCTCACTGAAGAAAAATGAATCTGACCGATCTGACCATTAACTCAGGAGACATCTAGGCACTAAAAAGAGATGAAACAATAGGAAAACACAACCTTCTCAGCACATCTCAACTTTGCAGAGAGCCGTGCCTTTTGGGTGGTTTGCTTCCAACAGGTCAGAGCCTTCAGCTTGCACACCAGCTTGCTCAGTCTGATATTTTCATCCTGCAAGAGCTGCAGCTTCTCCTGCTGAAGAAGACATCAGTAAGTGCAGACCCCCACAAGGGTTGCTTTCCCCAAGAAGTACGTGTGGTTTTGAAGTAAATACGATTGTGAAAGCGTGCAACTATTTGTATTTCATTTTAATTCTCAAGTGTTCGAGCTTTGCTGTTTGAAACAAAGCAGCCTTTGGCAATGAACTTCTATTACTGTGTCTCCAGGGAAACAGAAAATGCGAGCATCGCCCAGAAACTGAGGGAAAAATGGAAGAAATGTAATCAAAAATAACGAGCAGGTATGTCCCTCAGAAACGAAGCATTGCTAATGGGGATAAACACTCTAATTATGCCAGATGGAGATTCTGGTTCATGCAGTATCAGTGGCCTGGTTCACCCTAATTACAATGTCCTTATTAAGAACAAAATTAGTGGATTCATGAGAAGTACAGTCATCGGGGTTTGTTTTCTTTGTTTAAAATAGCAGACTTCCTCCTGAAAACCGTTCTTAAGGCAAAGGAAAGCAGTTTCACTATGTAAAAGCCATAGAAACAAGGGCTGTGGAGGACCTTTGGAGGTCCAGGACACCTGGTTGAACCTCCTGCTCAAAGGAGGGCTGCTGACAACACTAAGCCACATCCACTATGGTCCTGTCTAACCACATCCTGGAGAACTACAAGGGTGGGGCTCCCACAGGTTCCCTGTGCTGCTGTACCACCTTCCTAGTGAAGGAGATTTCCCACCATCTGCCGTGAACCTCCCTCACCACAGCCAGTGGCTCTGAACTCTGAGATTCTGCCTTTGTTGTCTGTCCATGTTTCCACCACTTGCCATATCTCTTTTTGCATTTTAGACCTTTAAGAAAATTCTTGCTAAGCCAAGCAAGGCCAAGTTTCTGTTAAACTCCCTGGTCTTCTTGCATAACAGGGCAGTTGATTTTGAAATCTTCCTTTAAAGTTTTCTTTTAAAAATCAACCAGCTTTCCTGGGCACCTTTTCCCCTCATGGCAGTGTCCTGGGGGTTCTGCCTAGCAATTCCCTGAATGTGTCCCAGTCAGCACTCCTGAAGTCCCAAGTCTCAGCACTGAAGAATAGTTTTGCAACCTTCCTCCGTATCCTGAAATCATTTCATAGTAATTGCAGCCTCAGACGACATCCATGATGATAATTACCATCAGATTTTCCCTGTTTGTGAGCAGCAGAAGTAGAGATTTACCCTAGCTAGCTTTTCAGCATTTGCATGTAGGATTTTTATTACTAATGCTATCTAGGAACCACCTGTGTGTTCACAATGCTTTGTTCCACTTCCAGTCGATTTCCAGATGGATAAAACCTTTGTGAAGACCAAAGCCTCAGGTCAAGACCATTTTTCTTAGGTCTCGGTAGACAGCACAACCAATTTCTCCTCTTGACCGGGCAGTCTGCAGCAGATTCTCACCACACTCCTCTGAATCATTAACCATCACCAACATTCCTCCCTCCTCTGACCTTGCCTCGCAGAATTTCAGTAGCACATCTCCATACTCATACAAAAGCTCAGTCCAGGGAATGAGCTCCTCACGCCGAGTCTAATTCCTGCCTGCTGATCCTTCTTAAAACACCCTGTGACCACCCATGACCATGCTCTGGCTGTGTGCACCAGCCCACCAAGTTTCTATGGTCCTGCCCACGCTGCAGCCAGTTGTCTGCACGCAAGCTCCCTGTTCTCCTTGTTCACTGTCTCTGCACAGCGTCCTTTCCAGCCTGGAATGTGGAGGTCTCCCTGCAGCCTTCTCAGTCACGGACCTCTTCCATTTCCACCAATTTCTCATTTACTTCTGGGCATCCCTGTCCCCCAGGCTCACAGTGAGGTTGGAAGGCCTTCTCACCGTGTTGGTATTACGTTTATATCCTGCTTTACAAGCTTCTCTACTTAAAAGATCTGCAGGCATATTTGCTTTAGACAGAAGTATTTAGCCATTATCCATTTGATTTCATTTGTATTCACTGACTGACTACCATAGTTGCAGTACAAATTGAACTTTGCCGAGAAGAGATATGTTTGACTATAAAAGAGATTGATTTGGAAATTGTATACGGGAAATTACTTTCCAGGCTTTAGTTCATAACTCCCAGAACATCAGTTTTGGGGGCACTTTTTCAAAACGAATTTGAATATATATTTGATTCTAAGTAACCCCAAATGGAAAAAAGGATTTTGTTCCCACTTTTTGCATGGACAGCTTGCACAATAATCAGATAAAACATCAATCAATGCATTTATCTGGATCACTGTGATTTCATTTTCTCTTTCCTCCATCCAAAACACAGACAAAGACAACACGACGAAACAGTCGGACATAGGATTGAATATGAGTTCACATTTACACTTGTTCAGATCTATGTTCAACCTCTGATGTCCACCTATGTATAAAGTACGGTGCTAGTTTCATCCATGACAGACAAAGCAGAGTTCCTACTTTTAAAACCAAACTCAGTTCAAACACGTGCAGATATTCAGGATGTAAGGACTGGGTCTAGCCTAAAATTTCTGTATTTGGAGTATAAACACACAATCAAAGATGATTGATTCATGACATCCTGCCAAATGTGTAGCCATTACAGAGCCTAGTAACCATGGGCCAAGAGCCATGGGCCACTCCCATGCTCTTCACCTAACTGTTATCCAAGAGAGAATGCAGTAACTTAAACTGTCCTGAGCAAGTCCAGTCAGGATATTATCCATGTGTTTGTTTACAGACATGCATACGTGGTTCCTTACTTTAGACAAGTGTTCTTTCAAGTCATCATTATTTTCAGAGGAGCCAAACTTTTTCTTCAGATCAATCATGTTGTCCACTCCTTTCCTTCTCCCTTCACTGATGATGTCGAGCACTTGTTGCTCAATGTGAAGTCGATAGACATCCAGCTTTTCCTGCAATTGCAAACAGAGCCCATTAGAGATGAAATGTGCACATATGGGAAAGCAATATTCAGAAGACTTCAGAAGTCTCTCAGCTACAACCAGATGGTCTTTCTTGATAATTATTTTCCTAGAATCAACGTATCAGGAAGACAGAGCAATATTCTTCTCGCATCCAGACATGGCAGGAGTGGAGTTTCAATTGTATCATTTACAGACAACTCATTGGCAAACCTGGGGGGCATGCATTCAGTGGAAACAGTGGCACTGTGGTGATAAGACAGACTTTCTGGTGAAAAATGGACTCACTCCCAGGAGAGAAAAAGGAATCTCAGTATTCCTGAAGTCACCATTGTGCTGACCACAGACACTGGGGACCATGAATCAAAACCCTGGGGATCTGATACAGGCAGTTGCTTTATACTACACTGTCACAATCAGGTCTAGATTCTAGAGGCTAGATTGGGGTATCTTTGCTTTTGTGAGTAATGACACATGATATTGCCTGGAAGAAATCAGTGGACTACTTGAAAAACAAAGGCATTGTTAGAGTGAGCAATACACACCGAACATAAAGTTTTCAAGAAAAATAATGTAGAATATTCCAAACTGAAGTATTATATTGAAAAAGTTCCCTCCGTGGTAACTAAAAGGAGCTTCCATCACTCTCTCTAATGTGGTACCTGCTCCATCGAGACGAGGCCTCCTGTCTTGGAAGAGGTACACGATTTTTCTTAGCAGACATTTTTACAAGATGCTCCTGAGGTATACAGCAGGAGATAAATGATTCATCCACTCATCCACCTGGCACGCTACCGCCATTTATTCCTTTGAGTGCTACACGTGTTGGCAAATTATCAACAGCACAAAAAAGACCGAGCATGTACCCCTCTTATTCTGTACCTACTTTTAGGTGGACACAAGTGACAAATAGGCTCCGCACTAATGATTCGTATTCATCCCGTACTTCTTTTCTAATCTTCTCTTTGAGACCAACATTTTCTTCCTCCAAGGCAGCAAGCTGGGCTCTGAGAGCAGTTATTTCCATAATCATTCCATGACTCAGCCCCGCAATCTATCATAGCAGAGAAAGTGAATGAGCAAAGCTAGAGCTGAGCAAATGCCATAACCCAGGAGCAAACGATTCAGAGCTCTGAATAAGTTGCATGACACAGAATTAAGTATCAGAGTGACAATATCTTCCTAACTGGGTGACTAGGTGAAAATAACCCATACATGCTGTAGAATAATAATCTATTGCGTGCGTCTTTGTTGGTTTTAGAAGAATTTCTTCTTCCTGGAAACAGTAGGAAGAATTGTGGCAGCTGAAGACCAATATTTGAAGGAGGCAAATGTGTAAGTTTCATATACAACCTTACCAAGTCCATTTGTGGTAATCAGGAAAGATGTCCTTAGTAGCAGGTATAAGAACTGACAGAAGGAAACGTGTGTGCAGGAAAGAGGAGCAGATTAGAGGTTACAGGGCAGCATTTGGGAGTCTGTTTTTGGGAGAAGCTCCTGTGCACAGCTCTGCTCTGCAGGTGAGCCTGCCCTCCTGCAGCATGATTTCCCCTTCCTCCAGAGGGAAAGCCAGAAGAATGGTGGCCAGGCTTCTCTCTGTAAGCTGTGGGGTTGTGCACTTATCGGAGTGAATGTGCCGTCTGCTGATAAGCTTGTCCATACGGACCATTTAATACATGATAAAAAACAATTAAGCGTTCCATTTGCTGATATTTGACAATTAACGTGCTCTGTCTCAGAAAGGGCCCGCAGGTTAAAACAAATAGAAAGGTGCAGGGGAGAAGTTAAATAGATTTAAATGACACAATTTAAATTTCATACAGGTGGGTCATTGCTAGGTATAAATATTTGTTCATTCTCATACCACTGAACCGCATTTACAATCAAACGAGTGCTTTAGAGGAAAGCTAAAAAACATTCTTGGCATATTACATTATTAAGATAACAAATAGGCACTGCAGGTACAGCCAACAGCACAGTCTGCTTTTAAGGCTGCCTGGCACCTCCGTGTGCCAGGTCCAAGTAATCAATGCTAATAACTTCACTTCCTCACTGAAACGTTCCGTGTCAGGTGGTTTTTTTGTTTGTTTGTTTTTGTCTTACAGCAAGCATCGCCTAGAGATTTCTGAAAATGGATGTGGAAGAAAATACACGCATTCTAGCCCTGCTGAAAAATTCTGGTGATCTTAATTCAGAGCAACACTAGTTTTCCACTTTTTGGATATGTAGGTGGTTTTTTTGTTTGTTTGTTTGTTTGTTTTTTTTTGTAAAATCAGTGAAAAGTCAGACAAATCCTGAGATCATAGGGGAAAAATGAAACAAAACATAGCAAGAAAACACCCAGATGGTTCTTTTATGTTCCCTAGAATTGTTGTTAGGTTTTAAAGTCTACCATTCCATCCTGACTGACTGTGGTGGAACCTTTCTCGTGGTTTCTGTCACCTCCACTGAGCATCTGAACTTGCTCTCTTTCAGACTTGCAACAGCCCCTTAATTGCTGTAGGCTTGTGACAAGGCCAGTGGAACTGGGAGTGGGAAGTCCCTTCTGGGGTTGAAGCAGAGCCCAGAAACAGTAGGCAGCTGCCTAGAGTGGCCAGTCACAGGGGATGAGATGCCTTGTACTCAAAGGAAGTGGCAGATGAGAGAAGGATTTGGTGGTGATGGGCTGGCAAAGGGGAGAGGAGAGACTCTGGTGCCCACAGGCTCCTGGAAAGTCCTACTGACTCTTCCCGTATCTTTCCACTCAGCTCAAACCTCACACATGTTTCTCATCTTCTCTCACCCCAGCCTCCCCAGACACGAAGACAGGACAGCGAAATCAGGGGAGGAGAGAGATTACTGACAAGATACTGTACAGAAAAGGGTATGGGTGCAAAAAAAATAAAAATGGAAAGAGCATGAGAAAGTGGGCCAAGAAATGGATAGGAAGCCCAGAGAAGAAGAACTGAAATCTTCTAGCCAGTGATGAGGACAGATGAGAAAAGAAACTCAGGAATCCAAAATGCAGGTATTCCAGCACTGCTGTGGAAGTGTCCCTGAAACCCAAGCAGTCTTCTCCACACTGTATGTTTCTGCAAAAGCTGACATGCCTCTAGCAGCAGAGATTGTGTTGTTGGAGCCCAGCCTCCAACTCAGTTCATAAATGATATGGATGTCACGTGATGCCACAAGATGACATTTTTGATTTATTGGCTGGATTTACTTCTTCAAAAAATTCCACCCACACATGCCAGCTTTACTAAAAAACCACAGCTGAAGCTGCAAAGTCAAGTCAACTTGAGAGCAGTTGCATATGGAACCCTGTTGCAGCCTACCTGCCGCCCACACTGCACAGCAGCCTACGTGCCTGACCCACTTCTATTTCTGTCTCGCTCATTGCATATGATTGAACTGCTCTGGGAAAACATCTTGTGCAGGAAGAGAGGCCCATCGGTGGGAGTTTAAGTTAGAAGGCTACCAGCACGTCATTCATTTCCAATGTGAAGCAGAGAACAGCAGGCTACTGCTGCTTTTGCCTTCAGGCTATCTTTATTCCACAGGTCCTTATGGCACAACTTCTGGCACTGAGCACGGGAACAGCAGTTCCAGGGCCCTCTTGCCTTTCTTCTCACAGGCTATCACCATGTGTTTGCACAATGATACTCTGTCCCAAACGGGACTACCAACTGCAACTTATCAACAGGCCATCACCACCTACCTGCGTCAGAGCCGTATCGTTTTGGTTGCCACCTTCTTCCACTGCGTGCAGCTCCTGAAAGAAGGCACAGAGGTGCACGGTGACTATGTCTGTGCAGCCCAGCTCTGCTTCAGCAAATTCCCAGCCTGACAGCTTGACTTCCATTTTTACTTAGCAACCGCCTCCCACCCAGAGAAACCTCCTTCCCCAGTTCTCAAAGAGTAGAACCAATGCTCTGAGCATACGTGTTCTTTTTGGTAAAGTAGACGATGCAGCTGCTGGAGGATATTTTCGTAAAACATGGAGTAGGTCTCAAAGTTGCTACGTTCTCTGGCCATGATGTCACAGCCCAGGACGGTAAGACACTGTTGTAAATGGCTTTTTTTAAAAGTAACCTGGGAAAACAATATAAGAAATCTTACAGGTTGCCTGAGTCATACGTTGCTATATAAAGAATATACATCAAAATGAAGTATGGTCACTTTATTGTAAATTAAATGCTTTTTTGACATCAGAATGAAGCAAAAGTAAAATTATTCAATATGTCAATGTTTGTACCCAATCTACAGTTTCACTGACCTACCGGGGAACAAATTTATCAGGTTTTTGACTGGTTCCAGCTGCAGCTGCAACTGTAAAATATATTTAATTTCCTTCTGAAGCTAAAAGAGAATTTTCAATAGAGAAATGAACTTGCCAGCTCAGAGGCCCAAAATCCCTTCCCTCAGAAAAAAAAAAAAAAAACACCACACATTGTGATTTTTAACCTGAAATGGTCATATTGTTGTAAATATTTTCACTAGATTTCACCAACAAGAACCCCTAGAACTGCTTCCCGACATCACACTTGAAACCTTGGCTTAGCCCTGACTCAGGAAGAAGAGTTTCTGCTGCTGCATCTGTGCACAAAGCTCTGCAATCCTGCACTGCGGTTGCATCTAAACCTCCAGCCCTAACTCATCCTCACATTATTACAGTCCCGAGGTCTGAAATAAACCTGTCACAAGGCAGCGGGGCGATACACAAGCTTGCTGCCAACACTGCTATTACAAAACAACATAATCAGAATATGAGCTCAAAAGCTGAAGAAACGTGTTTCTCTTTTAGGTCACTGATTGACAAGAGCCTTAATAAATCCGTAAACACAGTATAATTGTTACTTAGACATGCAGAACGTGTACCTCTGCATCTGATTCTTGGTAGTTTTCCATCAGCCTTTGAACAAATGTTTCAACTATCTGTGGTCGTACAACAGAGAAATTTTCTTGCATTACCTTGTGTTTCCAGAGCTCTGCAGAAGCGGAGGGAGGGAAAGAAAAAAGAAGGAAAAACGCATCAGTGGGTATCACTGTCCCAAAATAGTGATCCTTCAGTAATCCCTGGGATTGGACACTGGGTACGCTGTACAGCTTAGGGTTTCTCAGCATTCCCAAAATGTTTCCAACAAAAAGTAAATGTCACTGCAAACAGATTGCAGGGGCTGTGCTGAGCCGCAATATCAAATTTGTTTTGGTATCAAAGCCAAAGCGCAATTTCATTATGGGCCAGTTCTGTCAATAATGACCTGGCCCACAACTCTGTATAGGAGTTTTCTGTAAATATTGAGGAAAGAACATGGCTTTTGTGAGAAATTGAACATTTCTGTACTGCAATTATGGCTGCCTGCAGCCTCTGCCTGTAGTTGGGCGTATTTTTTGTCCCTTTTATTTCTACTTTTCCTTTGTTTTGCTGTACTTGCCTGCGAATACCCGTGCTACAATAGTACAAAGCAAACATGTAACATACTAAAAGTCTGGCATTTAAATTGCGCTGCTATGCCTAAAATATCGACACTGTTATAGAGGAGAAGTCGTTTCTTATCAGTCTATTTCAGCTGCGAGCAAACCCCAGAATAATCAGTTCAGTGCTGTTTGCAACATTGTTCTTGCAATGACTATGGCGAAACGTTCACCTTACGATGAGGAAGTGAAATCTCAGACTTCAGGAATCTGAGTCTGACACCATTTTCCAGCAATGGCACCTTCCCCATGGCTCAGCTGGTCGCTGGCCTCCGCGTGGGGATGCAGGAGCTGAGACCAAACCCCTCTCCCTTTCCATGCAGGACAACTTTGCTTCTGTATGGAGTGGGGCTGCTTTTCCACTCCAATTCTACGTCCCCCACATTTCCCAGCCAGGGTGTTTTAATTCTCCTTACCAGTGGGGAGACTGCTCTCCTGTCGGGCTCTTTCAGATATCACTAGAGTCATCTCCTGCTTAATCTTCTTCTGCACGTCACGGATCATGTGGATTTCTAGGCTTTCCAGGAGCTTTCGAAGCTGGAATCAGGTTTAATACTTAGCTCACAGTAGATCTCCATATTGTTTATAAATCCTTTTGCCAACAATCAAAAGCTACCAGAGTAAGCCAAAGCAATCCTACTCTTTCCATTCTTTCATTTACTGTAAAATAGAGCCATTGCAGGTAAAGGATGGAGGTTAATATCATTCTGGGGGACAGTGTGCTTGGCTCTCTGCTTTGGACTGAGGCAGGTTCTCCTGCTGCCTTGGGCTGCCCCAGGATCCATGCCTTTCTCCACCATGCGGAGATGCTGACCATACCCAGACATCCACATCTTCCAGACACCCCACAACAGCCTCCACGGTGCCCACTGGAATGCAGTGCACCCATTAACAATCCTCCCCTTACCTGATACACTTTCATTTCAATTTCTGATGCTCCTCTTGGGGGAAGTACATGCTGAGTGCTTGTCACGGGCTCTCCAAAGACCTCCTCTGTGCCCATTTGTCTGGCTATGGCTTTCATGGCTGGGTGCAGGATTTCTGTACTAGAATCACCGAAACATGGGTAGTTCTCACTTTTTTTTTCTCAAAATTACTTTGTTTGCATTCACTGACCTTAGCTTTGCTTTTCCTTCCCCTGCTGCCCCTGTTCCTAACCCATGTATCAGCCCCACTCAGCATCCAGGCAGGGCAAGAGAATCTCTTTTTCATGGATCCTGCTTTATTACATAGTGCAGCAATTTCTCCAGGACTGTGATAATGCTTAAAGAAAACTGAGGGGAAGAGGGAACTCCCTCCACCCCCTCCGCCCCCAATCCCTCCTTCCTGGCCTTGAGCCTGCTAAGTGCTGCTGAGAGCCGAGTGCCAGCGCAGATGTGCCCTTTGCTCTGAAAAGTACGGAGCCATTAGCAAGGCATATATACCTCGTTACATTTTATTGCTCTAATCACACTGCCTTTTAAACCCCTGATTGCACGGCACACAAAGGTTAGCACAGTGCTGGAGGAGAAGGATGTAGGAAGCTCTCATCTGTGCAAGGAGAGGGAAACACGGTGGGATTTCTGGGTACAGCACCTGCTTTAAAACAGCCCCAACCTCAGCAAAGGGACAACACCTGCTAGGAAAGAGCTGCTGCAGAAACCTGTGCTTGAATGCCAGAGTGAGCAAAGCTGAGGCTGTGAATAATGCACCAGATCCCGGGCATGGCCACAGGAGAGCTATGGGAGATGCTGAGGCCATGGCTCTCCCTCAGCTGCCCAGCCCCATGGTGGAAGCACAGGTGGTTGCTGGTGTTGCATGAGGTTGCAACCCAGGCTCCCAGCCCTCATACAACCCTGCTCTGCTCTGCCCCAGGGCTGCTCCCGTGGCACATAGTGAGAGGCAAAGACCTCAGGTCCCCAGCCTCAAGCTGTGCTGCCTTTGATCTAAGGTTCTGTATGGGTGGTGGCAGTGGGTACAGACAAATGGAAACCAGAACTGAGCAAATCTGGGGCCAGCTCTTGGCAATCACAAACACTTCCTGTGTTGGATTCTGACTTGTCAACCCAAAGTGCTTTGGCCTCGTAAAGACAGGCCCTCTGAGCATTTCTTCCTCCATGCTCCCTTGCATGACAGCTGTTTTCCAGCATCTTCACAGATTTTGCCCTTTACTGTGTCGTCTTACTCTTTCACTTCCTCCCGTGCGGTTTCCGAGGACAAGGCTTTTAAAAAAGCAATGTTCCATTTTCTACTTCCAGAAGGGCCTCTCTCATGGAAATCTTCCAGTTTTCTATTCTTGAGTACTCTCAGTTGAGCCAAGTGGGGGGGGGGTTAGGAAGAATTCTGCTATAATTCATCTAACCGGCTTCCCATTTTTCCATGTATTTAAGTACTGAATTTAACACTGTTTACGAGGCCTGAAACACAGAGGCAGGTCTCACAGCTGAGAAGAACGCGCTTGGAAAACATCAGCACAAAACAATCAGAACAGAAACAGAAACAGGTGAAAAAAAAACCAACCATATTGAAACAAAGAAAATAAAGGCAGTTCTCAAGCCTTTGGAGGAAAGCAAACAAGCTCGGTTAATCATGAGCAAAAATAAAGACAGAAATTTTTAAAAAAACACTAGTGAAAGAGGATGACAGGAGGAAAATGGGTGGAGAAGTCAGAGGTTTCTCTCATTTATCATCTTTTCAGTCACCTTGGAACATTCCTGCACCCATGGTTACTCACCCATATTGCTCACAAAACTCTTTGTAGAGAGGAACAGTGTTGATATCCTCAGTCCTCAGCTTGAGCCGGCCCCATTCTGCCTTTATTATTTCCAGTTGCTTCCACAGCATCAGAAAAGATCTCAGCAAGTGCCATGATGTAACTGGATCCTGATGCCTCAGCAGAAGTTTGTGCATCTTTTTGCTGCTCCGCAACCAGTTAGCACTTGGGCCAATCATTTCTGCCACGTTCTGCTGAAAGTCACAGGGAAATATTTTGCTTCAGAAAACTATGGCAAGCTTCTCACATGCTTTTCTTTGCTTAAAAGCATCACATACAATGTAGAGTGGAATGAGACGTGACAGACTCTTCCATATCCAAAACTTGCAGCTAGCCTGTACACCAGTGTTCTTCAGAGCACAGTGCAGGAAAAAACAGGGATACTTTTGATTGCAGTGAGTACTCCCATACAGCAGAGATGGGAATAACATTGCACAGAAGTTAAATCCTTTGTTTTATTGCTGTTTTCTTCAAGTGAGTAGCTTCAACAGCAACATTGCTTGGTCTCTGACTTAAAGTATGGTTACAGAGATCAAACTTTCAGCTCAGACCTTGAGAAGGCAGACCTTAAAATAAACAAATTTGTCCTCTTCACCTATTTTACCTTAAAAGCAACCAACATATCTGTTTTCTATCACAAAGCAGTTTGAGTCTCTCCCCACTCCCTGAACTTGTTGTGGTTCTGGCAGGTTCTCCCAGCACCCATCCCTGACATACACGTCCACAGTACAAATACTCTGCCTCAGCCTGACTACTACTTTTTTAGACAGTGGCCAGGCTGCTCCTTTCCCCTTGGCACTGAGTAGCTCTTTCTTTAGAAAGAGGTGCACCTTCTGAGGGCTGTGGGGAGAAGTCACGGCAGCCTCTGCTTTCTCCAGAGCTCTGACAATACCAGCAGGCCCTCAAGGGGCAGCTCTCACCAGGGTTTCTCAAGAGCACTCGGGGTTGGTAGGAGACAGCGCTGTTCTCTTGGCCTCTTACCAGATGGACAAAACTAGATAAGGTTATTACAGCCTACCTCAGGTCTGGGTCTCTTGCATTCACACAGATTTGCTTGCAAAACCTAAAGGGAGTCCTACACAAGCTGCATGATGCCATACAAACTGAGTTGCCAGAGGTACCTGCTTGCTCTCAGCTGATGAGGCTTTACAATCAGCATGATCTTCCACAGCACAGCTGCCGTGGTTCTGCAGGACATCCTCCATCAGAAACTGCATTGCAGTCAGCTCCCCATGAGCAACTCTCCGGTCTGGATCATTCAGGTTGCACAGGCACAGCTGGAGAGGAAGGAAGAGTCCGTGACCATCTACTGCTCGGAGCCTAACAGCAAATCTCTGCTGCTGTCATCATGGGGGCTTTTTTTGTGTGTTATAAGTTACAGCTTTTAGCACCGTAGTCCTAAAACACATACACTCATGCATAAAAATGATTTGATTCTTTGGCTCTAGCATACTCGGAAAATGACAATTAGAGGTTCATTATCAACAAAAATGCTCTGCTCTGCTTGCAGAAAGATCAAATAAAGTAAATGGTAGAATGGGCCTTTGGTTAGAAAGGGGAGAGATGTATTTTGGTTCACTCCTGCTCTTAAGAAACAAGGACAGGAAACAAGACAACATTAGTTTCTTTTCCTCTTGCGTTGTGGATTCATCTTGTCTTTGTGTCTTTGGACACAAGCACAAGGCTGCTGTCTCACAGTACCTGCATGTTGTAATTTATATTAATTGAGTTGTTGATAGTGGCTGGAAACAATCCTCCATCCATTAGGAATGTCCTCCAAGGAAAATACGTGAGTGTCTGAAAGAGAAGAGATGACTGTTCATAAATTAGAACATTTAATTACTTGTGAGAGTCCCTTATAATCTGATCAGGAAAAGGCAACTCAGAGGCCAAGCTGCTCGATGTGTGATACACTGCTTTGACTTTGTAAGTAGGCCATGTCTTAGCAAAGAGAGACACATTCATTATTTCTCCTTCCAAAGGAAGAAATAAAATTCATTTCAGAACACATTCCCTACTAAGATGCTGTGCTACCTCTGCATCCACAGAATAGCTCCTGGGTTCCTACATGGTGACTGACAATCATTTATTGTTGGTCATATCTCAGAAGCATCAGGAAAAGGTTCCCCAAGGAACCTACATCTTATTCATCAATGACGTTGAGATTTGGCATGCAAGTACAAATCTTGCTTCTCTGTTATGCCAAAGAGGTCTTATGTGTCATTGTCACCTAAATCAAGGCAGGGGAGGCAGAAGATTGTATTCCTGTAACTCACTGTTCAGGAAAGGCATTTTTAAAGGTAAAACAGTATTACTGAATAATGGAAAATTAGCAGGATGCGTTGAAGATGAGGAAACACGAAGTTAGAATGATTATCTAAAACTGCTTGTTACCACGGAACACGCTAATATCACCAGCAAGACTCGCCTCTACTTCCCTTAGTGTTATGCCAGCTTTTTTGCCAGTGTCATTCAAGGTGTCTTTCAGCACGTGCAGATAGCTGATCTGGCATTGTGGAATTCTGCATGATGCTACAGCTAAGAAGCCAGTCAACACAGATACTTTATGTATAATCATGACAGACGTGCTGGGCAATCAAAACTGCTGTCTGGTGATGAGAGAGCTCAGAAGGATTATTACCCAGAACAGAAAGTCAGTAGAAACAGCAGCAATAGAGTACAGATAGACTAAATGTTCCAACGTATAGCATTTTGGTAACACCAGTGTGATTATATTTCACTTTAAATTTTTATTATTCACTTCTATAGAGATTGTTTTCTTGGACCCTAAATGATGATTGAAGTTAATAAGCTGCGATCATGGGAATTTTTTTAATTAGCTGTTAGGTTCTTTGTACCACAGTTGGGAAGAGCAAGCAGACCAGCGAGAACTGCGGAGGACTTTGCTCTCCTGGGAGCTTGGTGCAAACAGAGGAAGAGTGTCTCTGCACGTACGCTGTACTCACCCTGCAGCTCTGAGGATCCAGAAGCTGTGGGAGCCTTAGCTGTGTACCAAATACACTCGGAACCACAGAGTTACTCAGTGGAGGCAGCGCATGGTGTATCCTGTCTGTGATACTCTGGTAGGCTGAAACGTTCCCCGAGGACAAAAATGTCTCCCTGTGAAGGAATCAAAATTTTTGTATAACAAAGGACTTAGATTGCTTCAAAGTTCTCAAAATGTTCTACAACAGAATTACCTTCTCTTCAACGTAACCTGACATGATATCAAGTGATAGTGATAGCTGCATATATTATGATTAAAACAAATAGACTCAAATGTTAGTGATGGAGAGTGCCAGCAGAGTGCTGTTATAACACAGGTACATATTGTTTCTGGGACCGAGCTAGCTCATAATGTTTGTATTGCATCGTGCCCTGTAATCGTACACGTAAAGCTGCTTTTTACTACACTCCATACATCGTGTAGATTTGTCATTCAACGAAGCTTAGTCATGACTTTGCCATTTCATTGCAGCCTATTTGTCAGACTCAATTCTCCTGTATCTCATTCACATGCCTTTAAAACAGAGCCCATGATAAACTAGTTCTTGCAATATGAAAAGCAGTCTGGGCTCCAGCTCCTTCTGTAGCTTCACGTGCTCCTTTGAGTGGCATCTGTAAGGAAAAGATCTTGTTCTTTTATTTTTGTCACACACATATACACTCTTAAATATTCCATGCAGATCTTATCAGTTGGAGGACTACCAAGGGAATTACAAGGACAAATCAAAGCTTCTGGAATCAAACCTGGCACAGAAGTTCATAGGAGATTAAATGTGATTTGTTGACACACTGTACGCCTCAGTGTGGAGAAAATGGAAACTAATTGCACATGCAATATGAAAAATAAAGATGAAGAATTGGATACACTGCATTTCTTCATACTTCAACCTTCTTGTTAAAGCAGAGTTCCTTATTTCAGGAAAAGTTTTCCTCACTAATTGCCCTTACAGTATTTTAATCGGGAAAAAATAGAAATAAAAGCACAAGAGTGCTTTGTCTTCTTGTGAGTGTCCAGAGAAATCTTTAGTCTACCACTACATACAGTCACTGGACAGCTCCACTGGATCGCATGAGCAAGGTCGTGCTGGGTAAGAGCAAATGTCCCACCAGCCCAGAGTCCTCTCTCCCAAAGCGAGCAAAAGTGAGCTCATGCGAAGGCTGTAAAAATCAAAGCAAGCATATGCTGGTATTTCCCATAGATATTCTGCAGAAAAATTGTAGTGCACACATTTCTTCAGCCAGAGGTGATTTCTAAATGTTTAACAACCATTGGTAGATTTCTCCATGAGCCTGTGCAGTCTCCCTCTGAGTCCTGTGAACTTTTACCACTTTTGGCAAGAAATCCCACAGCCTGATTACAGGCCATGTGCACGAGCTGTTTTGGTTCTGAACCAGCCATCTGTTGTTCACCTTTGATGCACCTTACACTGGAGAAGACCATGAAACCCTCCGTGTTTTACCTCCGCATTCGACTCACCACTTTACAGAGCTCCACCTCAGTTGTCCTACCCACTCCATGCAGCAACCTCTTCGGAGTCTTTGATCATCTGTGTGGCTCCTTGGGAGCCTGCCTAAGTTTTCTGTCCTTCCTGCTACGGGGCACCAGTACTGCGAAGCCTCGTCAACATATTGATTTATTCAGCGATGTCACGGTGTTCTTATTTTCGCTCTCCGTATATTTCCTACATTGAATCGATTTGCTTTTTTTTTTCAGTTCCCTACTGTGCCGAAATTTTGACAGAACTATCTGTCACAGCTCTGAGATTTCATTACTGCATGGTAATGGCCAAGTCAGAGACTGTCATTTTACATTTTAGGATTGGATTTTTTCCCCTAGGTGCATCATTTCATGCTTAACGACACACCGAGCTCCATCTATTTTATCTTTGCAGTCACTCAGTTTTGTAAGGTCCTTCTCCAGTCAGCCCTTTCCCTGAGCATCCTGGATATCTCAATGTCATGAACACACAGCATCACCTCAGCTTCAGTCCTGTTTTGAAGTCATCTCTGACTGCACACCACAGTTACTACTTCGGCTTTTTTTTTTTTTTTTTGATCCTTGAGTTCTTTCAGAATTCTGGAACATCATCTCCTCTTGGTAAATTGTTACTCTTTGCTTCAGTTCATTTGTCCTGTACCTTCTCGTGGCAACGCTTCCATTTGCAGCAGATCCTCTTGATGCATTTCCCATAAAGAAAGGCTTCAGCGTGGGAACCTCCTCAAGCTCTCACGAGAAATGCAGAAACAAACAAGTTCCTTGTAGAAATGTGTGCTTTTGCCTTATCTTCACTGAACGCCTACTGGCTGTACTGACTGGCGGGCAGGTTTCTCGCTCCTGGTGTGTCTGAAACAAAGATTATTGTTTGTATTGATGCCTCCAGCAAAATTGTTCCTAAAAATCACTGCTATGCTCTCTTGGATAATTTTATAGCTAAGCCATCACAATTCATAGTCCTTTTTCTTTTCTTCTTTGGAATGAAACTTCAGTTTCTTTAAGGATGCTTCTTTCTTGCTTTAATATTCTGCTTGAATGCCAGCGTCCTCTTACCTTTTCTGAAGTCTTTCTTCACATGTGGTATGCATTTCTTGAGTGCCTCCAGTATGTCATAGAATCATAGCATCACCAAGGTTGGAAAAGACCTCCAAGATCATCCAGTCCAACCATCCACCTACCACCAAGATTACCCACTAAACCACTAAACCATGTCCCTCAGTACCACACCTGTGTCTGCAGAGTCTCGATGCCATCTGCAAGGATTTAACTCCCCTAGCTAATCCTTCTAGTTTTTCTTCAGCAAATATTCCCATTTTTATGTAGTTTCCCTCTTTGAAGATGATGTCAGCTATGGTGATATTTAATTGGCTTTTACTGTTCCTCCAAGGATGCTTTTTGCAAGCACATTCTGGTTGCTCTTAGAGAACAGCTCCTTAATTGTAGCAAACTGAACTAGGTCCTGTACATTACTCAGAACCAAGTCCAGGAGTTGTTTCCCTTCTGGTGGACTTCCTAACCTGGTTGCTCCGTTAGATGTACTTTGATTGCACCTACAAATCCAGCCTTGCATTGTGCCACCACTTCACTCTGTGGGAGAGGAGTTGAAGGGGAGGAGAGCTGAAATTTCCTTTATTTTTCTATGTCCTGCCTTTGTTTCTGTTCTGCTGAGGATATTTCATTGAGAACACTCAAATCACTCAGATCATTTCTACCAGACAACATATGGAAGAAGAGAGGGAAGAAAAGGGAGATGGTTACTTTTTTGGAAATCCCATACAATATATCTTATTTTGGTTTCTGTCTATCCTTGAAGTCCTGTACCTGTTATTAAGCATTCTTTGACATGGTAAAGTATAAAATGTAGGCCCTGCAGTCAAACCCACCCTCCCCTCCAAAAAAACCTGAACCCTTAAATCTCCCTCTGTAGTAGCTGCCAACACCCCTAATTTAGTAAACAATGAACCATAACATAAAGATGGGATAATGATCAGACAGCAGGACAGCTGTACTCAGACGTGGCGTGTTGAGACCCCCCAATGAAGCATGTAAGGACTCTTACCAACTTTGGTGAAAAGAAAATCGTCAGGAAGTACATTTCCACCCTTACAAGGGACATGTCATGCATGACCTTGGAGCAGATCACATGGACTAAATTTAAATTAATCTTCCCTAAATTCTTTTCTTCCGTGTGAACAAAAAAACCCCTTCTTTAACAAAAGAAATACCAGATCTACCCCTGGCAGGCTGTAACTCCTACCGTAGTCGATGTCTGATTGCTGCCTCAAACTGTAGAAACATCACCTCTCTGTGAGCAGCTAGCAGGTGGGCTACTTCACTGGGGTCCTGCGGATTCTGAAGGCTGTCAATCATTTTCTGTATCTCTTGCAGTTCAGTCCCTGGAGTCCAAGAACAGCAGATTTATCAGATAAGATGTCAGGAAAGGCACATAAAAATATCTCAGTTCTGTAACTGCTTTTTCCATCCAGACATTTTGTGCCTCATGACTTTTTGCATTTTTCCTCTTTACCTTGGCAGGCCGAAGAAGAATGCACTTTCATCCTCCCCCACACTACAAAGACAGGCTTTAAGAACAGAGATTATGGTGGGTGGAGAATTGTGAGGATGTAGTAAGGCCGGGGAGGAGAAGGTACAGGAATTAAAAGTTACAAGCATCTCAAACAGTTCTTTTATTATCCTTGCCCATTAAAAAGTCAATTATAAAATGCCAACAAGACCACTGGTATATTCCTTCTTATTGGCTATTACATCAAGATTAAATTTGTCAACGGGAGCAGAATCAGATCCTGAGATGGCATTTTACCTACTCCAAAGACCCAAATTAATTATTAACAGGGAGGGAATGATAGAGACAGCTTATCCAACTACGTTCAGTAAAACACTGTTGGGATTCAATCCTGTAAGCTAATGAATATTTTTCTGCTGAGGCGCTGAATTTTTGGATTCTCTTTATGCTTAAGGAAAAAAACCCAGCCTTCCCAAAGCAATGCGCCTGCCTCAGTCGTTATTCTCACAGGAGCACCTGTTCTTACTTGGTGCCTGCACAAAATGCGTGCATGGTGCTGGACTGTCTCCTGAGACACATCCACCACAAAAGTGATTTAACTTCCAGGCAGCTGCTACAGAAACACAACGTTCTTCCCGTCAGGATACAGAGGCTGCCACCATTTACGGGAGTTAAATGTTCTGAGTTGGGAGAGAGGGAAAATATTCCTGAACAACAGCAACAAAAAGATGTTTTGCTCAGGAGCAGCACAGTTAAATTTTCTCTCCAAAATGCACGGTAGTGACAGCGGAGTTCTGAGGACTCCACCACTGCATGCATTTTCTGTTTTAAAAGTGTGGCAGCGAGACACACATTAGGTATGTCTGAAATTCAGTGCCTTGCATACAATACTCCTCCTACATTTGGTTATGCGCTTTCTCACTGATCACTGCACTCAGCCTTCTCTGTTATTTGAAAGCTCATTAAGCATGCTAATTTACGTGAGCTTTCTCAGCCATATACAAATGAAGTTACTGATACACACTCCACGGTACAATGAGCACACAGCGCAGAACAGGGAGTGCTTTTTGTTAGAGAAAATAAGCCCACTCCAAAATCAATGTACAAGCACGGTATAAAAGCTATAACAAGTATTTATGATTCATTGGGTCCTTTCTTCCCTTCCAAAAAGAAATTTCAAGAAGACGTATTTGGAACTGATAATAAAAGTCTTGCTCATGTAAGAAGAAAAAATGCATAAGGGATCAGAAGACAACTTTGGACTCGTTAAAGGACAAAGCTCGTCATTTGTGTATTTTTCTCAATTCTTGAAGAGTTTTATGTTTTTACTCAATTGTCATAATCAATATTTCATCTTTCAAGAAATCCCAGGACAGAAGGGAAGATGTGTAGGTGAAGCTTTTTCTCCGGAGTTGTGCTTGAGCAGTGCCAAATCTGTAAGTACATAAACGTGGGCTCTCCCAGAGGCACGGCAGCAGCCCTGCCCTGCAGCACGCGCACAGAGCAGGAACTGCGTGTCCTGCTGTGAAACTCCAGCTCACTGCACTGCAGGAGCAATCCAGTGGCTGAAAAAACAAATGCCAAGAGCACTTCAGCACCTGGGACAGGATTACCTCCTGTAATTCAGCTGCCTGTTTACCAGACATCAAGGTTAGTGGCGCTCCTGCAACTTTAAGTAGAGGAACACAGGCAGCTCCAGAGGAGGCTTTATCACCATAAACACTTTTTCTCTTGGGATGAGCAACTCCTCTGAAGGTGCCTTTGTACCGGTGCCCAGTGAGGGCGTCCAGTGATAGCAGAGCACCCAGCAAGAGGTCAGATGCCAGCAGCCACATGCCCAACCACTAACATAAAGCTGGGTGAATCCCACTCCTGCACTACTGTCTAATGTGAGCTGTTGTTAGGTGAGCTGGTGCTGCTTCTGCACAAATTCAGGTTCGTGCAGGACGACACGCACCGCATCTGTTCTGTTCTTTGGAGAGAGAATCAAGTGACAGATTTACCAAAGGGACCAAAGCCAGCTTTTTTTAATCTGCTGGAAAAGACAAAATCCCCATGAGCTGACCAGATGGCTTAACAGAAACTTGCGAGAGGTGGAAGAGCAGTTTTTGGACCATGTTTTCTGTTCCCTGCTGGAGCAGAAGTCGCAAACCTGGTAGTTAAGCTGCTTTTCTGTGAGACTGCAGCAGATCTGGGCACACACTTAAAAAATGTCAGTTCTTCGTAAGTAAAATGGAGCAGGAAACAAAAAAAATATAATGGAATTTTGTCTTTCCAGTTAACATCAACCTCATCTTCATACTCCGTTTGTCCCTTTCTCACCACGAGCGTTTCACTCTCGTTTTGCAGATGTGGAGAAATCTACCTTGAACAGGTAGTGTCTGTTACTTACCAACCCTTTCAGTCCCTCCCCACTCTGGAGTCAGAGGCTCTGGGTTTAAGGCACAAAAGGAGTTTGGTGAATTTCCTAATTGAGCGAAAGCCAGGAGATAGGAAACCACATGATGAAATGTGCCAACAATTTCTAGGCTTAGGTGGAGAGCTTTCAGAGCAGCCTGCAGGCAAGACAAATGTGCAAAGAAAACCATTCAGACGACCAGCCTTTAGAAAATACACCAAAGTAGGAAATATTTTTGAGCAAGTACGATTTTGCATCGTGTCAGCAGCATCACTTAGACTAGTTCCCGCTAGTTCTAGCTGGAAGCTCTGCTCAGCCTCCCAACCCCAAGGGCCAACGTCAAGTGCTGGATTTCATTCAGGCTCAGGGTAGCACTCACAGCTGTCAGCACACCATCTGGTGTCACAGCCTCTGGTTTAGAAACTGCTACCCCAGTGCCTGACAATCGTCTTTTTCACTGTATCTCTCTCTCCAAACAGATGGACAGAGCTTCCTTTGGCTGGAGGTAGAGAAGCTAGCGTGAGGAAAATGCATGCAGTTTCCTTCCCCTCACTGGAGTCTCCCCTCCAGTTCCTGTGTGGCCATGGTCAGCCCAAGGACATCCTCCTCCCTGCCCTGTTTCCTAAGACTGGGAGGATGAGGTAGAGATAAGTAAGAGGACGTAAAGATCATAACCTGCTACTTCTGTGTACAAGGGGACAGGTATTAGAATAGTTCAGCTGGAATGGACCTACAAAGACCATTGAGCCAAATTGCCTGAGCAGTTCAGGGCTGACCAAAAGTTACAGCTGCACCCAGGTTTAAAACGCTGATGTACATCTCCCCATCTCCAATGACAAGCAAAATTGTAATGCACGCGTAAAGACGTGCGTGGTCTACTGCCTGGAACAAAATCTTTTTGCATTAGTGAATACTGACCTTCTCTGGAAGCATCTTGAACATAATCAGCACTTCAGTAGGGTGAGGGATGAACCACAAGTTAAGGAAGGTGCATCCATCTGGAGACAGCAAATAGCGTGGCCGAGGATGGAAGGATCTGAGTGGTTGCAAGAAGTGAGAAATGTTTCTCATTTTCAGGCTCATTTCTGCATGACACTTCCCAGAAAGATATTTTTTTTTAAATTTGATAAAGCCATTACCTGGATATAGGATTTGCCTCTAAAATGTGAAGCGTGTTTTAGACATAAGATTATTTAGCATTGATGTTTAAGATACAAGTCAAAGGTTGAACCTAAAAAACCTGCTGAGTTTGACAGAAGTTTTCTTTGTTTTTCGTTTCCAACCAAGTCTTAAGACAGCTCAGTTTTACAGCCACACTTTTGAGCTGAGCTCAGCCACCTACTCTAATGGCCCCAGTGGCGTCAGAACTGCACTAATTACTGAAAGTGAGCAAGGAAGGACCAGGCACGCAGAGATGCTCCACAACATGCTCTAGAAGGACCACCATCCCAGATGAGGGCTCTGTGACCGTTCCTACAAAGTCCTGACTGCCCCATCCAAGGCACCGAGAAGCCCCAGTCCTCATAAATCCCAGACCCGAAGGTATTCAGCACCTATGGGGAACAGGCACGGGTTTCGAAGAATCATCCCCTTGTTCCTTAATGCAAGAGGCAAAGAAGAGAGTGGAGTTGTTCTGCATCATTTTCGTTTTTGTCCTTTCCAAAGGTAATAAGCATTGATTTATCAGAGCCATGCCCCCTTCCACCATGACAGAAAGAAGCTCCCAGATGGTGACCAGCACATCTGATTTATAAAGCTGGGACGGGAGCTGCTCTGTTCAGGGCACTCAGAGTCTTTTTTCCAAGGAAAGTGCTTCTGCTGTGCAGAACAGGAAACAGGCAAAGCAGAGCAGCAGGCAGGCATCAAAAATCTAAATAATTATTTTAAAATAAAATGTGTAGGCAGCCAACTTCTTTTTTTTTTCCCCGAAGATACTCAAACACAACATTTATTACATGAATAATGTATTATTTTCCGGTTTTTATATACAACGTGTCATTTCTTGTCGTCACATACATGAGGTACAACATGCAGGCAGCACATTCTGAAATGAGTTATAAATTCAGCCTGGAGATCAAGTTCAGCTTGTTCTGAAGTAAGTTTTGTATAGTTTTAAATCTTTTTTTCTTTTGTCAGAAAAAAGCAAGGCTGAACGCAAAAAAAAAAAATAGACATTTGGTTTGGGTGGGATGGAGTAACGAGAGGTTAAATGCCCTGTGTTGTAAGCACGGAAATTATGCTTGGGCAGGGTTTGTTTAACCAGCTGTCCCTTTTTGCAGAGGAATGATAAGCACAAACTGTGCCCAAGGAAACTGCAAGCGACGCTTCTAGGAGTGAGGTCAGCATTTGCGCTGCATCTCTGCTTCCTCACCTGACATCCCAGTCTGCAAACGATACCAGCAGAGAGAGCAAACAGGGAGGCAGAAGCACACGCAGATGTGTTTGAGCTTTGCAGACTGGAGGGGACGAGGGCTGTGGTCTGTCCCCACTGCCACGTGTGCTGTCACACCACGCAGCCATGGCTGTGTTGCCTGGCACCTCGCTGCTCCAGGAAGAACACAGGGACAGCCCACAGCACCCATATGAGCCCAGGTGCTGCCAGCACCAGCAACATGTGAACAATTTGTGGTGCCATCTCCCAGGAAACAGCTAAAACATGGTTTAATCCCAGATTAAGCAGATTTTCTACCTTATGGGAAAAAAAAAACACAAAAACTAAGATAGGCTATATTTGGTCACATAGATCCAACAGCTTCTAAAAATGTACGGCTAAGAGCTATGACCCAGTTTTTTTACGCCAAATCAGCAGGCTGGGGGAAGGGAAGGACTGAACAGCACAAAAACCACAGCCCTGACTTTTCCTCCTTCTTCCTGCTTCTCACAATGACTTTTAGGAGAGCATCTGCTGAGGAAATCTTTCATTATGTTCTGCCAGATAAGACTTGTGCTCCACCTGAGTGCTTCTGCCTTTTTCTGTGTGGGTAACACGGTGAGGGGACACAGAGCAGGTGCCCACAGCCCTCCCCTCGTCCCATTGCAGCTGGGATCTGCAACAGGAGGGAGAGGGGCTTCACCGGGCCAAATGCAACTGTTTATGGTATGAACACCTCCCTTCACCACAGGAGTTGCTGGAGAGAGCAAGAGGCACGGCTAGGACACGGCTCATACGGATGTAAAACAGGTCAGAGGACCCACCCCTTTAAAGCATCCATTGACAGTCGGGGGAGCCTCATCAGCTACAGGCATCTCAAGTTAGGTGGGCTCTTCTGGAACATTTTCATTGATGTTCACGAAATTCAAGCTTTTGGAAATATATACATATATTTGAGAGAGCTTTTCATGATGGCTATTCTCATTCCCATTTCTTTTGCTCTTCTTCCAGTACCTGTCCTTCCCTTTGTTCTTTATTCCATGTCGTTTTCCTTTCTTGTTTTCTCCTTCTTCACACCAGTCCTTCTCCAGCACTGCACCTACCTACCTCCCCCTACACCACATCCACGTTTCTCCCACCCATCTTCTGCTCCTTCTCATCAGGAGCAATGGAGGGCACGCAACCAGCTCCACAAACACAGGCAGCGAGATTACTTCAGAAGATAAGAAAGCAATTGAATTAATGTCCTGCTATAACCTAAATGCAGGCAAGATGGAAGCTAAATTTCTGCTTTCATCCTAACTAATTGACAGTCGCTGTCTACGCAGTGCTTCTCAGCTCCAGTTAAACAGCAACAGAAAATGAAACATTAACTGGTAATAGCTGATAAGGCAGGGATGAAAAAAGCACTGAAAGGCTGAGAGGGCGGGAGCCACTTTTAATTAAAGCTTCTCCTGCAGGTTCCTGCAGCTCTCCAAGATGACTTTCTAGCACAAATGCACGACTGTGAGCTGCCCTGATCAGGGGCAGGGCTGAGCAGGTGCCAAGGGTGCCTTGCAGCCGTCCCCACACCTTCTGCTTTCCAGGCACTTCCACTTTAACTACCTCCAGTAAGTAAGGATTCGTATCTCACTTGTATTACAAGTTAAAATGCTTATCTTAAACTTTCTGAAGCACTGCAGTAGTATAACCCTGTAAAGTATTCCAGGGCACTGAAACATTGCCTTACAGGACTAGGAGACACAAGCCACTGTCTGATTAGGGTGCACAATGCTCTGCTTGTTGAATATCCCAACAAAGCCAATGCTCCTCCTTCTCTGTCACAGGCCAGATACTCCTGAAATGCACCACGGCCTTCCTCTTTGCTAGATGTCCCAAGAGTAGCAGGTAGTGCTGAGACACTAGGAGTAGTAGGAACTCTTAGACACTAAGGGTAGCAGGCTGCAGATCTACAGATTCTGCAGCCAAACTCACTCCTCTGAGCAAACAAGTTGTGTTTGATTTAGTCCTTGCTAATAAACTAGGTTAGCAAACAAACCAGCTGCTGTGACAAGTGACCTCTCTTGGTTTGAACTCCCAAATGAGTTCAGAGAAGAAAGGTGACCGTGAACTGTGTGAGCATGAACACCAGACTGAAAGCACCAAAAACCTACAACTGAGATGGAGTTAAACAACAGGGAGAGGTTAACAATCTTCTTGTGAATTGTCTTATTGAACCATGCTTTATGACTTGTTTGGCTTCTAACCACATTCCCAAGATTTGCTATCAGAACTAAAGCTCTTGCTTGAACATAATGAGTATGCTATTCCGTGCTTGCTGCTGAGCCTCTCAATTGCTGGCAAAGAGGAACAAGAGCAGAACAGTGTACTGGGTGACTACTTTCACATCCTAAACCATCTGCCTGCTGCTGCTAGACCTACAGATCGTCAGCAAAAAGGTTTGCCTAAGTTTTGAGGAAGGAGAGCCTTGTGACATGGCCAAACAGACGCCTCTTCTGAAAGTAGCAGATGATTTAGTGTCACTCCCCAATCTTCAGCGTGCTCTTCCTCTCCATAATTTCTGGCAAGTCACATGCCTGTGTCTGACTTATTATCAGTTTTCTGTTCAATCTTAAATAAATAAAATTTAAGGAGTAGGACAATAACTTCACTACGTATACTTAATCATTGAAGTAGAGGATTTTCATCCTGAAAAATCAGTCATCTACTTGTTTCCCCATTCCATACAGTGCTAGGACTAGAAGCAAGCACATCTCTGAGGTTTTCCTTCTTTGTACACCAGCTCTTGCAGGAGACTGACTGTGCACAATCTCTGTCCATCGAAACCACCTGCAGACTGGCAGAGCATGCTGCTCAGGGCACCTTAGGCTACCATTCCCCATACAAACGTATTCTTTCACATTTACTAAGTAATATGCACCAATTGAGGGCTCTGCCCCCCAAAAACACATTTTCAAAGATGACACGAACCTGGGATCAGCTGCAAGGTTTTCCTTTAAGTCTTGTTCCCTTTTTCCTTGGGGGAGTCCAATTACAAAGTACTTGTCTCTGATGACAGGGAAATCATCTAAGAGGCTTCTTAGGCTGTTGTAGAATGCGATGAGCTGACCTTTCAGGGCATGCTGGGACACATGCTGATTCAGCCTAAAAAAGGTATAATGGATAATTGTAACGTATAGTGTTGTGCAGAGCATCACCTGCCCAGGTAAGTTCTACCTCTGTTGAGCCTAATCCCTTTCTGTAAGGGCATCTTTGGCATCTTCTATGGCAAAAATTACAGGCTATGACTCTTCCATGCTGAGACAGCTAGAAGGATAAAAATCACAAAAGTGGCATTTACGAGCCAAAGGAAATTTCTAATGTAGTGCTTGTCATCAGAGAAATGACTTTATAATGCTTTAGAAATATCCACAAATTAATACACCAACTGCTTTGTGGTAGCTATTGATGCTTACATAACAATAAGGAAGCTGAAGCAGGAAGGAGCAAAGTGACATGATGAGTGAATTGCAGAACTGCTGTTAGATGGTGTAACTCTGAGTCAGATTTCATAATCACTCAGCGGCACTGGAAGTCCAGCCCTGGCTGAGTGCTGCCTCCACTGGTCGGCCTGGCCTTGCCGATGTCCTGGATGAGCTGAACCTGGGGACTGCCTCCAGCAGTCTGCACCTGCAGCGTGACACAAAGCCTTGCAAAGAGGATCAAAATATCCACCTTGGTCCGCATTTGTGAAACCAAATGATAAGCTGCAGAAATTCCCTTTCCCAGATTGTACAATTACACAGTGGCATATATGTGTCTTATAAATCCAGGAATCTTCCTGATTTGCAAAACATACTGAAACAGCTGCCCTACTTGCAGCCTGTTCCAGGGCTCCTCAGACGCAGTTCTGCATGCCTGGGTACACGAGAGGACAGATCTGGATCTGGGTGGCCACATGCCAGTGTCTTGCCCAGTCTTCTGGTAAACTGGGACTGGAACATAGAACTCTTCCGTGGCTTTGTAACAGGCTGTGCATTCCAATAGAAAGGTAATGCACAAACTAATCTAGTGTTGTATATCAAGTACACTCCAATTCTCAGCAAAAACAGACCAGAAAAAGCCCATTTCATTATTTATTGGCATGTATGCTCAGTGCTATTGTGTACAAGATAAAAGTCCCAGAAACATAACCTTAGGTGGGAATAAAAACCACAGAATACTGAAAATTGACATATGAACGCAGGATTTGAAAAATTAAGTCTAATTCTTCCTAAAACTCTAGTTTCTTCCAAGTTGTCTTACAAAGTAGCTGAAAATCATGGCATAGTACATCACCACTAGTTCATTCTTTGATTTGCTGTAGATATTTTCCACTATAATTTCTTTCATATTGACAATGTTTACAAGGTATTTCTGTACTCGACTTACTATCCTATCATCAGCCCTCCTAAAGAAACTGAGTGGCATATTTCCTACTCACACAGCAACATCTCCTGTACTGCCTGTAACATTATCCCACTAAACCACTGTTTTTCTTTTCCTCAGTTTGCAAAATGGCTTACAGATACATTCACAACATTCTGAACAGAAAGTTCATCAGTTGATCTTATCCACACGAAACAGAAACCCCCAGAACAAGAGGTATGTTTAAAACGCGATGTGTTTGCATGGAAATGTCTGTACAAGGTATGTATTAGTGATATGCTAGACATACAGTATTTATCTATACAAGATATACTTACTTAAGACAATATTCAGCAATAATGTCTCTTTTCAGCTGCAGAACTTCATCCTATAATGAGACAATATTTTCAGGTAGGGCTTACATCTACCATGAATCGAACAAAGCCAAAAAGCATTTGTTACATTTTCTAATAATATAATCTCTTTAAAAAGCAGATTACGTACAGCATTACAAATACCTCAACACTGCAATTTCAAAACTGTAAGGAGAATAAAGATTGAGAAATATTTTAACTAGTATGACAGATCCAGCAGACAGTTAAGACAGTCTTGTAAATAAATCCAGAATTCTTGTATTCAAGTCTGGTTCACGTAATTTTGTCCAAAATTTCTGTAACATTTCCCAAAAGGGTTTGCAGTTAGCAGTTATTTCCTCACATACTCATCTAGCCTACTGAGCAGGCAAGGAGCTTATGACTACATTAAACTAAATAATTTATGTTGACTTTCAAAACCAGAATAGCCATTAAGGGTTTGTGTGGAAGGAGTTTGCTTTTTACTACCTGGTAAGTTCTTAATGATCATGTCTAATCTGTAATGTGTTCAGCAAAAGATACAGAATCACAAGCAGCTAAATTCAGGATCCACGTTCTCACCTTTATCTAGAAACTGGATAAAGAGTGCAAAAGGCAAAATATATGTCTATCATGGTGTTTTTACAATTTTCTATGACTCTCTCAACTTCTTCTAAAATAAAATAATTACAAAAAAAACCTGCTATAAATATTTGTGGAGGGATCCTTCCTCACGTAGTGTCCGTCTCCAGCTAGAACCACTGCTGGGTGCTTCATGCATGAAAGCCCAGAACAGTCCTGTACCCAGTAGAATAACTATAGTCAGAGTTTATCTCCTTGTAATAGTCGGAGTTTACCTCATATCTAGTTTGGAAATGCTCTGAGAGTAATGCTCATTAGTGACCACAGCTGTTAATTAGCCATGTGACTGCAGATTGCTGCTGCTTTTCATGGACCCCTCCGTCATGGGCCCTGCAGCCATGCCCATGGCAGAGCACACGGGAACAGCACAGTGGAAGAAAGTTCTCTTAAGTACCTTCAGCCTTCCCTAAGTAGGCGTCTGCCTGCTCCTGAGGTGAAAATAAAGCATTCCTTAAACATACGAAATTTGCCATTTTCACAAATGAAAAGTGAGCTTTTCACTGCTGGGCTCTCCCCTCCAGTTCCATACAGCACAACTCAAAGCCTCTCACTCACCACGAGCCCTCGAGTCACCCACTACTGCCACTTACGGAGCTGCAGCCCCAAGCCTGGCCTGCACATCCTAACCACATCCTTGCTTCACAGCCTCCTCCTCCTTCACATCTGCCACCAAGCACTGCTGTTGGTGGTGCTTGGGCAGCCCACATGTTCCTGGCTACCTGCAAGGAAGCTGCTGATCCCTGAAGCCCCTTCACAGAGAAGCAAGCGGAGGCCTGGTGACTCTCAGCATCTTTTCTGAGACCACAGAGGCAGTGTGTGACAGGGCAGGTGACCACAATGGGATGCTCTGTGCTCAGAAGGGTGCCCTAACAGAACACCTTTCTCATTCAAGTGAGCTCAGAGTACAATGTGAACTCAAAGCTGCTGCTTTGCCTACGTGCCAGAAACCAGCAGTCCCTCCGGAAAAGCTGAAGCCTCCTGATGTACTTACCGGGTTTTGCATTCTGCTGCCCAGTGTTTCTTTCTTTTGGATGAAAGTGTTCAGCATGGTATCTCGGGGCCCCAGTTTCTCCAGCTGAATGGAAACAAAAGCTTCTGGAGGCCTGATAAGGGAAGGAGAGCATGTGAGCTGAGACAAGTCTCCTCGAAAGGTCAGCTCCTAACTACCACCTGAACTGCTCAAATGACTTTGCTAGATGAGACACAACTTTTCCAACAATCATCTCCACATGAACATGGAGAGCAGGCTCTGCTCTATAGGAGAAGAAGCATCCTATTGAATGGATGTATTCTGGCTCACTCAATATTTGTCATAATTTCGCAATGTTGTCAAGTCTAAGGACACTGATGTTCAGAAACCTCAGGAGATACCTGGATTTCCTCCCTTAAACAACAGGTTATCTCCACAGGACCTGACGTGGAGCCCGAGTCTCACTGACAGGGCATGGTTAAATGACCACAATGCTGAGACCTGTTCGCACCAAGAAGTGGGGTGCCTGCCACTGTGCCCTTGCGACTGAGAGCACACTGTTATGTTTTGTCACTGCTGAGGCCCAGAGGAATGTAAAGCATGTGCTCCATGTTCACACGTACACCAGACCAGCCCCTATCAGTGACAGGGCTTGGCCAGTCTGTCACAAATACCTGTGAAAGGTTTGGCGTAAATACGAAGAACGCCCAGGAGAAAATGATGTGTCCGGTGTGGTTGCTGGCAGCAGGTGATCCTCTACTTGGCTCCCAGACACAGAATTTCTTCCACTTGCTGAACTGCTCTGACTGGTTAGATTTACATTTCCTCCCTAAAATATCAAGAATATAAATTCAGTGCTTGCTCTCGTAAAGAATGGCAGCTCTTCAATGTAGATTTGCAATTCTGTGTGCTCTCATTTACCCTAACTTTATGGTGTAATAACTCACTGGGATCACTGAAAGTCACAGAAAAGAAACATTTCTCATCGAACACAGGCAATAATGAAGCTGTAGAGGCAGTGGAGTCACAGGCAGTACCCAATTTATAAATCAGACAACATTCTTGACATTCAGTCAGCTACAAATAAAATATGAATATTCCCAAATATTCACTTTTTCAAATATGTACAAATAATTGCATATCCAGATCACTTGTCTGGCAAATGATTTTGCTTCCCCGTGAACAGTCCCAGTGGATCCTGGTATGAAGGAAACTCATAAAAATTCTGCATGTTTATGAAAAAAACAATCCTAATTTTCAAGAAGGAGCAAGTGACAGTTTTCTAAGTTCTTTAAGTATGATTTCAAAAGTGGCACAGGCACATTACAGTATAGCTTTCCTATTAGTTGCTGAGGAGCTAAAAAAGCACACCTCTGCTGCAAGTCAAGAAAAACTATTGTCTTTTCATCAGAATAGGAAAGGGAGAAACTAAAAAAAAAAAAACACGTTTTGAGAATGCATTGAATTCCTTCTCCTAAGTAAGTACTAGCCTTACTCATATTAGTGCTCGCCTGCAGATGGGTCTGCCCAAGAACACCTCCTCTCTGCTGAAGTTGAAAATGGACTTTTTGCCCAGAGAATAATTCTTCCTGCTTGGCTATGTACAGGGGATATACAACATGTATTAAAGCACAGTAGTCAGTAACTGCCTCGGAAATAAATGGACAGACACGAGCAGTGTCATATCTTACACAAGAACATCATTCTTAAAAAGTATCTCATCCTAGAAACAATTTCAGTATGGAAAAGTCTCCACATGTTGGGCATGGGAGTTAAGCACATATGGGACTTTGCTGTTCTGAAGGTCCTAGACTATTCAACCAGCATCCAATAGGCTGGTCTGTGTGAGGGTTACAGCACTGTGAGGCTGGGCTGGTTAAGTGTGCGCCCTTCAAGGCACAGCCCAGGTCTTGGCTCTCAGCCACCCAGCTGTGGCAGGTGTTTCACGTGGGCTTTGAGAGACACCGTGGGCCTTGGCCTGTTTCTGGACATGCCCAGAACACAGATACCACCCATAGCACTGTAGGTGTGTGCAGACACAGCCTGTGACATCCTGATAATACATCCAGCCGTCTCTCTTTCCTATGTAAGGAGAATATAGCGGATTTTTTTCCAGTTTTGCATGTTAATCTGGAATAACAGATGCATGACCTCCTTCTTGTAGCCTCTGTTGGTTATATTAATTGTTCTGTGTGAGTTTGATTATCTAGCTAACACCCATTGACTGTAAATCAGCAAAGACTGATCCAGAATGGGTGCAGCCGCTGTTAAATGATTTACAGAGGAGATATCTGAAAACAAAAAACACGTCCTATGGAAAATCAGTCATTCACTGTTCAAACAGTAAAAGAGCTCCAAGCGCTTGGACAATCAATCCTGTTTGTCCAGGGGAATGACAAGCTATTGCCAGACTAAGACTACTCAGTTACCAGCGGAGACACACAACACCAAGTTTGTATGGCAGTGCAGAGGACTGGCTTGGGAAAGAAGCCAAGGATGGAGCTGCTCAGATCCACTGAGGATTTCAGTGCCACAGGATCTGATTAGAAATCAGCTGGAAAATCTCAGGTTCAAGAGGGAATGGAAACCAGGGACCAACAAGACCATGGCCTCTCCAGAAGCTGCTGGTCCAACAACCCTGGGAGACTGCACAGCCAGCTGTGCCAGGGATGTGACCTGGGAGCTGCCCAGATCTCCATGAGATCAGTCCATGGTGTGAAGGGTTCATGCTCAGCAGCATGCAGGTAGCTCTGCTGGCACTGTGCTGAGCAGCTTTCTGGGCAGCCGTCAGAACACCGGCTTGTTTGGGATGATGGATCTCAGCTGCACAGTGCCACACTGTCCTACTTTGGTTTAGGGCAGGATAGAAGCTATGCAGCCATGAAACAAGTTTGTTCTTGAAGTTTTCAATCTCTGAGGTGAGTTTTGGCCCTAGGAGCTCTTTTATTTGTAAGGAAAGAAAGCATAAGGGAACTATACAGTATGTATTGCTCTAGGAATGGCAGTTCATGCTTCAGAGCTTGCAAGTCCCAATAGCATAAGACATCTTTCACTCTTCTCCCCACACTGCTCTGAGCAACCCAAAATGAGACACCTGGGAGTCACAAAGTATATTTGTCCTCTTTAAACTTAGAAAGAAACTGATCAATGGGATATATTTCAACCTTGTTCCCTTGGCCTGTTCAACCCATCCCTAACAGCTTTTGAACCCTCTGCCTAATTTTGAATACATTTGATAGAAGAACAGAAGTCTGAAGGGTATAAAGTTCCTTCCAGTTTTGCAAAATCAACATCCATCTAGAGAGGATCCCTTCTTCCCCACAGAAAAGGCAAGGAGAGTTTGATCCCTAGCCATTTTACTTGGCCTGCTGAACTCTGACTGGGTTCCTGGCAGTCAGCATGTGCACAGCTACAAACCTGCCAAAAAACAGAGTACTTCTTGCACAGCTGGACAGCAAATCACAGGCAGTTCCGATATACAAGAAAGGGCTGAGGATATTGGCTCGTGACAGGGGACTGTGTGGATGCAAGAGGGGACTGAGTGGATGATGAATGGTGTGTCCTAAGTTGTCTATATAAACACAGAAACAGCAAGAGAAGACCTAAAGAATCTCTATTTGCCTTAGAAGATCAAAATTCCATGCAAGGTCACTTAGCTCATCACTGTAATAGCTGTCTCTGAAAGAGATATAACAGCTGCCTAAAAAAACACAACATAGAGCCCTACACCAATGTACCATGTATGAAGCAAGGGTAGCTGCTGAGCACCACATAGGAAACACAAGATGAAAAAAAAAAAGCTTGCCTAATGTAAGATGAGGAACAGTAATGGCTTGGTGACTCTGGCAGACAGCTTTTGAACCAACATTATGGTATCAGGCTGGCATGAATATTTCCCATTAGAAAGAATATTGACCATATTTCTTTTTCAGAAGACAGGAGAAATGAAAACAGCAGGAGATGATGGCATCACCGTCCCAGAAAAGTACATGTTTCAAGGTCAAATTGTGATTGCTAGCCTTTCTGCATACTACAGGTTATAAGATTTCATCAGTGCGTTTTGAATCCAATTCATCTCCAATCTCTTTCAGACCTTCCTTGAGGTATATTTTTAGCTATGCTTCATCACTTACCCAACTAATAGACTTTTAAAAAAGTCACTGATGTGATACCATTTATTTTTATGTCATATGCTAATAGACAATCACTGCAGTTCCTTCAGTCATCGGTGATGCTGTTCCAATTTTTGCACAAGATTACCATCCAATTGATTATATACAGAATTAACAGGAGCCTTCTCTGGGCTAAGTCTGACAAAACCCATTACTAGTGCAATGCGAGGAGGAAGGTGTTGCTAACCTTTATGTCCAGGGAATGGGTAAACTGGGCCAGGTAACAATAGGAGGCTTGCTGAACAGCTGCCAAAAGAGCATTTTTCTGAATGACCTGGCAGGCAAGGATAAGTTGCATGTTCTTTATTCCAGATGGACTCAAGAGCTAAGGAGAGTGAAAACAGCAGACATTAGGCATTTCTGCATTAAGCATTTATTAGGCATTGCAGTATCAGGCATTGCCTCTGCAGTTTTGAAGGTGGGTTGCTTTACAGACATCAATTTATCTTGTGCTACTCAAGCAGCTTAATTTAGTGAAGGGAGGGGGTTAAGGGAGAGCATTCTATTATATTTGTATATGTTGTTACCATTGACGCATGGCTAAACGCAGAGATCGAGAAAAGCAGTTAATTCGTTTGTATTTAGTGGGCTGGATTCTCAGATCTGCTCTGCAGAGCATGACATTACCAGAGCATGCAGCCAAATGCAAACAGGCTGGGAAAGGAACAGATATCAAATAAAACGTATCTGATTTTCCTTGTTAAATTTGTAATTGCATTCTGCCCTGCTGTAGAGCACAGGCCATGAGTGGCTTGATAGAAAGAAGACTTTGAGGAGAGCTTTAAAGAAGACAGCTCCATGGCCTGGCACTGTGCAATGCTGTTTTTATACTTTCATACAATAGAGGAAAACCCTAAGCATGCAAGATGGCTAAGGTCAATTTCTTCCTTTACAGAACTCTCTACACCTGGTGTTGTTACTGTGTACACACAGCCACACACACGCGTCCTGCTTTGTTTAATGAAGTTCCTCAGACAAAACCTTGCTGACTTAGTTTCATCCCAGTAAAGATTCCTGAATCAGGCCATAGCAACAACAACATTTTCAGTGCAACTTTATGAAGCATATTATAAAACAGTACTGTCATTCAAAGACAAAGTGTGGAGAAGTTCATAGTGTCTAGGAAACACATCTGAGGCCCCTACATACTCCAGCAAATAAATAACAACACATATTTTGTGCTTATTCTGTAAATTAATTCATTCACCTTCATAACACCATCTCTTGTATGGAAACTAAACTGTCCAACGTGACTGTCGATTTCTTGAATGCTTAATGGTAAGCTAATTGGAATATATCTGCAACAGAAGTAAAATTATCTATAAACATAAAGTATGACTCAGAAAGAAGCCAAAGTGAGAGTGAAAGAAAAACAGTGATTAGTTCAGAAATACTTTTTGTTTCTTTACCCTTTAAATTTAGATCACATAAGGCAATCTATTGCTCTCATTCCTAAATTGGTGACCTTAGAATGTTGCTTTAGTTTTCAGAAGTAGTTTTGTAAGAAAAAGACTAAAACCCATGATGTCTTGTGGTTGAATTTACACCAATTCTTCAGCTACTCCTAGATGAGCTTGGTCTAAACCAGTGAAAAATCTGCTTACTCAATCTGATGATGTCTGGTTGGTCTTGTACTGGATCCTAACTTTTTTTTTTGCACCATCCTATTTCCCGTGCTCTGACGTCCACCACTGCCCACAATACAGTTCACAGCTGAAATTTCAGTCCGGGTTGCTTGCAATTGCTAAACTTGCTTGGAACAGCCTGATTTTTGCTGCAGGCAAGCAGGTACACAAGTGAATGGGATGCAAGGAACAGCACACAACTGCAAATGGTATACACACAGGTAGGAGGAGAGCCTTTTTGCCTGTTTTAGTAATAGGGAATGGCAGGAATGCCCTTCCTAAATTTAGTGAGAAAATTCACAGGTTGTTTCCTTTCTTCCTTCTAAAGCTTCATCTAAAATACACACAAATACACACACAAATCAGTGTATATATGTATATACAAACGTGTATATGTGTATATACATGTATTTGTATATACAAACATATGCATGAACTCTTCAAAGAGTAAATCAAAGCAAATGTAAAATCTACTTGTTCCAGTCACTTTCTTCCCCTGGAAGAAGGGAAGAGGGAAGATAACAGCTAGCCTTTTCCTAGTGCAGAGATTGAGTCTGTTTGTAGTCACTTTCTTGCAAAACAAAAATCAAAGATGTCGCTTCATAAATTGCAATATAACTCTAGGAGAATAAACTTCCTCCATGCTCAGAACTGTGAATTTACTCATCACAGTTGTTGAGGTTTTGTCTCGCTACCTTCAGGATTTGGGGCAGCCGCTTTCAGACCAGCCTTGCTGGGCACCCTTTGCTTCAAAGAGAATGTGTTCCAAAATTGCCACTGTTCCACACAAATTCACTGTCTCCTTGCTTTCTCTGCTCAGTGGCTTGAAATTAGAATTATTTGATCTCAAGCTCTACAAAAAAAGGAGACAAATCATGTAGCATTTTACATTTTCCACCTGAATAATTTTGTATATTCATGCACTCAATTTTTATAGCCCGTATTTGAACCTAAGCAGTTTGAAGACTGGATCACACCCAACCTATAAGAACTTATGTCCTCTGAAACACAGAGAATTTCAGTCTACCTGTCAACACAGCTGTCGTCTTCCAGGAGAGAAGTAATGAACATTGGTGGCTGATGGTCTGCTTTCTCCTTGTGAACTGCAGATTCGAAGTACAGTGGCCTCAGATACAAATGGTACTCTCCAAAACCTGTTTCCATTGCAAAAGCCTTGTATAACCTAGAAACCAAAACACATGGACACATTTCAACAAATATTTTTCTCTCTGCTGTAAGTAATGCCCCCTTAGAAGTCTACTTCCAGCAGGTTCCTTTCAATAAGAAATCTGCATTCCGTTTAAAACATTTCTTGGCATCTGAAATGATATGGTAGATGCAAAGCAAACAAGAGCTGTATCTAGGTAGCTGATGTTTACTTGGTATAGAGAGTTCAATCAGCATAGACAGCATTTACTAACAAAGAATTACAAACTATAAGTTGAGAATCTACAACATCATATGAGAAAATCAAGAGAAAGATACTAAATGCTCCTATTTAGAAGGGACTGCACTTGGCAGAGATGTGGAAGATACAATTTTAGACTAGAAATTGGGAGGAGGAGAGATTGCAAGAGAAGTTTCAATGGTCAAGCAGAGCTCACATAAATTATTACTATGAAAACAGTGACTTCATAACTTCAGAAAGCTTTATGCTAGAAGCCCTTGGTATGACACAACCCCAACAGTATCTCCCCAGTGTAACAAAAGATCTGGGCAGTCCATCAGCAAGCAGTAAACACATGGTCTAGATGCAACCACTAGCTCAGGAGATCTCTAAAGCCCCAGATGCACAGCTGGACACAGTCTGTACTCCCTCCCTAGGGATCTATCCACTGTCTTCCTTTAGATGCAAGAGCACAGAACACTGGTCTGATCTGTGATCACTCCTTTCATAGAGTGTAGGAAAACGGTATAAAGAAACTTTCTTTTTGAAACAGATTTCAAAGGAATAAGATAATCCCTTGCTTCCTTGTAACATCTAAAGACAGGTGTCTTATCAATGAAGAAATCAGGTCACAGAGAAGCTATGGTGTGAGAATGTGATAAAGGCATCAGTAGGACCTAGAAGTCATAGCTCCCAGTTCTTTAAAAACAGGTAGCATTCTCTGCCTTCAAAACTACAGAAAGAAAAGGGCAGGAGAAACATAACATGTGAAAGATACCACATGCATCAATCAATAATTACATAAATCAACTCTGTGGTCTTAAAACAGAGCCCTATGTCATGGCTACAAATGTTGATTTCACAGTTAACAACTACAGACACATGAACAGCCTTTACAGCACAGACATGAACACAGAGATAAGCTTACTAGTATGGTGCAAAGGAAAAAATAGAGAAAAATGAAAGGTATCAAAAAGGTGAATGTGTCAAGCAATAACAGAGAGAAACAAAATTCAGACTAAATCTGCACAGTCTGTTTCTACTATTCTACCAAAGGATGTCCTTTTTCATCAGGTAATAGAAGGTGAAGACTGAAGAACTGAGGAACAATGAGAAGCAACAAGTGCTATCAGGAACAGTGCATGCAACATAAACGTGTACTTATAGACAGAAATGAGCTTCCACACCAGGAGTGGACAGACAGACAAGCAATGGCAGTAATTCTTGCAGATCTCCCAGAAGTCTGGTAGAAGCTACAGTACAAGGTAGAGGAATCCATAAATGTAGGTGCACTCATTTCATGTTCTTCTGCATAGCAGGGAGAAAGATTACTAGCCTTTCTGGTGTTCGAGTCAGAATCTGAGTCTCTAACAATTCATATTATAATGAACAGTGAACTTCAACATATCATGTGAGGATGTAAAAATAGCCCCTCAAAATGTCACCCTGAATAAACTAGCTATGTTTATACTGATATTTAGACTGACTTAGCCATCTTCTATTGAACGAAGACGGTGTTTTGTGTAATGACCTTACATATGCACCACAAAGACTTTCTGTCATAACTTTCCACTGAATTCCCATCCTTTGCTGTAAGGACAATTTCCTGCTGCTTTTCAGGGATATCTAAGTACGTCACCCCAGGTGAGTATCTCTACTTAGCCTTGCTTCCAAAATGGAGCCATGTAACCACCCCATCAGCTTATGTTTCCTCTGGACAACTTTTAAATAAGTTGGCAAATATCAATGAAATCTGACAAGAAGACAGGGCTTTTAAGATTCTAAGTTCCTACAGATTCCATGAAAAAATGTGTTTTGATATCAAATTTTATTAATTACCAGAAGATATATGTGTGTGCATGTAGTGGAACACAGAAGTAACTCAACCAGAGTAATGAGTTTAATTAGAACCTGTATTTCATTAGAAAGCTGATAATTCAAACAAGACACAGAAATTGCCAAGAAATGAGACCTCCTTACTTCATGGAATGATTTGAGTTGAAGTAAATTAACTCAATTGTTAGTTTGCCCAAGAAAGTTCTAGATATCAAATTAGAGCTGTTCAAGAACTTATTTTAATGGAAGGCAGATGTGACAGAAGATTAGGATTTCTATCAAGCTAAGTTTGCACGGTCATGGTTCACATATCTTAAAGATAGGTCTTGGTTTTTACCTGCTGAAAATGACTGTTTCTGATTTTTTATATGGAGCCTAAATCTTATAGAGGAAAGTTGGAGAAAGAGTTGAGACAAGTGGAAAATATGACTGGAGTGTCATCTATCCAACACACAACTTTGCTATTGCAAGAAATCATGTTCCACAAATCCTTTTCATAAATGAATCAAGCTATATTTTAAAACTGTGTTACTTTTCTACCCTCTGTTCTTCATGTTCCAGAACTTTGTTGTCTGATTCTTAGAAATCTCCTTTTAATTTCCAGCTTAAATTTATTCATAGTGATTAGATCCATTAGTTCTGCTGCCAAAATTGGCCTCTAGCTTAAATAGCTTCTCTGTTCCCAGTGCTTATCTTCCTGATGTATTTATAGAGAACAATCATATCTGCTCTCAGCCTTCATTTTGCTAGGACAAGCAAGCCAAGATATTTCATTTGTTTTTGTAAAATGCATTCTCTATTTCTCCTCATCATCCTATTAGATCATCTCAGCATCCATTCCATTCCGAATTTATCTTTCCTGAACACCAATCTCCAAGCTATACTTAATAACCCAGGTGAGGCCTCACCAGAATCATAGACAAGGCATCAATTCTCCTGATATCTATGGAAAACAAAACTCATTGCCTGATTCACAGTAAGATATCATGACTTAATCCCCCATCACAGTTGCAATATGCAGTCATCCAGCAGTCAGCTATACACCCTGTTCTTCCCCCTCCTCTGTAGTTTCTAAATAAGTTCACAGGAGAATTTCCTATTATTACGCATAACCTGAAGCTTTGTGCAATTAATGTTTATCTTCTTCCTACTACTTTGGTCCTTAGAACCACAAGTTCTTCTTGTAAGGTGTTTCATTTGTTTCCCTTATCAGTTATATCTTCCAGCAGTACAACATCCTGATTTTAATAACACGCTCTTATGCTTTCTCCTGAGCTCATTAACAAAAATGTCAGGTAATATGGAGCTCAGCAAGTTGAACTTCAGCAATAACCTGTGTCCAAGCCAGCAGGTCAACACTATTCTTTGTAGTTTCCTCATTAGCTCAGTCCTTATCTTCTTTCTCTTCCTGTACAAATTGTCATCTTCCCCATCTTATGTGATAATTTCCTAAGTGCATAACACTGATTTCCTTTGGGTAGCTTACCTTACTATCTTTGCAAGGATCAGTACATCCCGGACATTTTTTATGCTTTCCTATTTCTGATAGTGAACAAAGCTTGTACTTCTTGTGTGACTTTTTTTATATTGCAATACTGTTCCTAAGGAAGCAGGTGAAATAATCACCTGGATCTTCATGTTCACTTGACCAGTGAATTCCTCCTGTTCCTCCTCCTTTTGACAAAATTTCAGTAGGATCACCAGACTCTCATTTTCACCGGGCAAGGGGCCTGTCCTGTCAACCTTTGATTTTTTTCTCGGCTTTTGAAACTAATAAACACCTGCAGACCCAAGACAGACTTTCATTTCCACATAACAAATAGATTATCTCCAACAACACAAATGCAGCTGCTCTCTCTCAGACTTTTTCCAACCATACTAGCTGGTCAATTTAAAAGAAGTCACTTTTTCCTACAAATCATGCCTCTCTGAGGCCACCATAGCTAACCCAGCACCGCTGATCCACCAACCTGGCTAACTGCGCGCTCTCTGTTGCCACCTCTATCAACCGATGGCGGAGTGTGACCAGCTCCAGGAGTGTGGAGAAGGAATCCAGGAGAAAGAGCTGCCTCTCTCTGCCTTCCTTTCTTTCTTCATCTGCTCCCACCTCTAACAGTGACAAAGCAATCTTTTGCACCAGCACGGGGTCCTCGATCAGTGCCTCTGCAAATAACTGCGGGGAAAGAGAAAGAAAGGTAATGCAGGTAATGCATCATTCACATAGAAATGACAAAGGTTTTGAAATGCTTTAAGGGACTATTCTCCTTTTCCTGGAGTAAATCATGATCGGAATTGCTTCTGACTTGAGACACACGCAAGATCAGCACCCTGACCTGCCCTGACCTCTAAAAACAAACTGGAGTTTTGTCACTCACTTCAAAGGCAGAATCACTGAATTTATAAACCTTACTTTACTCCAAGGACTAAATATCCTGGAACACAAGGTATTTGCCCTTTTTTATTATAATCAAAATTCAGAAGGCTTTCAGATGTATGTATTCTTCTAAAGCAGGGTCCCTGTAGCTTGGCTCACATCACCAGCTGAGGCTATTCCTCCTATAAAGAGTGTGTGGATCCCAGTATGCGCGCTCCTGTATGTAGGATGCTCCCGAAATGGGGACAGCAAACTCATGTGGTCAGCTAACTCAGCAGATCTGGACTCCTACTGGGATGGTGGAAGCACCCAAAGGAGCAGAAATCCCAGGAAACTGAACTGATGAAAGGCTGAAGCTTGGTAATGTGGAGAGTTAGAAAAAAGAAAACGGCCCATGTGCTGTTGTGCTGTAGAAAATGGTCCATTGGCTGTTGTGCTTGCTGTCTGTGTAGAAAAAGGTGCTTTGTCTCTAGATGCCATGGTTTGTACAGCTGTGCCACCCTGCTCCTGTCAGACAGATACAGATGGCCACTATTGAAACTGAATGGCTTCACGCTTTGCTGCTTATGATGAGTGAATCACAGAACATGGGGAAATCTAAACCCAGACATGCTGTTATTAGTAATAAAGTCTAGATTTCAACACCTGCGATTTACTAAATCTTCACGGCTACACTGAAAAAAATATTGTGAAAAGACAACACACCAAGGTTAAGTGTCAGAAGTTGTGCAACTTTGTTTTGTCCCTCTCCCTCAACACTTTACAAGGTGCTTTTGCAACTATGACTCTGGATGGGTGGGATACAGCAATCTATCTTTATGCGCTTCCTCACAGACTTGCTACAAAGAGGATTGCACATTCCCTGTTTCCAAAGAGGACAAGAGAAGAGTGAATAAGCATAGATTGCAACAAGGCAGATCTGTTCTAGGCCTTAAGGAGAACTTGCTAATGGTGACGCTGGTGAAGCATTAGAACAGACCACTTGGGAGAGTCCATCACATGGTGTGTTTATGAACAGCACTGCTCTTTATGTCATGGAAATAACGTTAGTATGGATGATCCTGGCTCGGGGTAAGAGAGAAAGATCTCCGAGCTTCCCAGGGACCATTTGGTCTTGTAATTTCAGAATTCTTTTTACACGGCCTCTCCTACATTTTTATGTAGGAAAAGTACATGCTGCCAGGCTGGCAGCTCCTGTACCTTATGGCTGGGTAATTTATTTATTATGAAGCTGAAAATGTTTAGGAAGTCAAATGGGGAATAAACACTGGATCTTGTAAAACTTTCCTTAGTGAAGAGCTGGAAAAACAAGAAAGAATGAGGTCTAAGGTCACAAATGGAGCAGTCCAGGAAGGTAAGAAATGTTGATTCTGGCATACTGAGTCATGAATCATACAAAAAAACAAAAAAAAACAAAAAAAAAACAAAGAAAGTGATAACATAAAGACTGCCTCGTCATGACTATGCAAATAGAAACCAAATTAAATCCACTCTGGCAAAGGTAAATCTCCAAAAATATGAGTGCTTGACTTGAACAATTTTAGAGTCTTCTAAACATTGCCTTCTCGTGTACATTTGTCTCGTCCTCAGCTTCTCTTGGAGAAAAGGAACAGGAAAGAAGTTTCCCTTTCCTCCTTGGCAGTAGGAAGGTTATAACTTTAAGATCCATACACAGACCTCTGCCACTGACTTCTAGGATTTAAAACTAAAAAAAAAAACACAAAAACCCAAACATCTGCAGCGCGCAAGAGTACTGGGACACCGTCAGTGGATTTTATTGGCATCAAAGAGATGCTGGATAAGTAATTCTTGGGATTTGCTCTAGGGCAGGGAGAGGAGTATGTGAAGTGGCTACACCCTTCTGCCTGGCATTGGTCTCTATTTATTTACCTACCACTGTCTCCACTGCAGGCAATGTGAGTGACAGCAAGAGCTAGCAGCTCCTTGTGCCCACTTTCAGTGCTCAGACCCAAATTAAACATGGATCACTTCATCCAGAAGTATTTCTGCAGGGACCATGGGAAATCCTGATTTGCCTCATGTTATATATCAGTGCACACAGAAACTTCACATCTTGTCTTCCAGTTGAACATGGTGCAATAGAATATTTTCCTTTAGTTCATGCTGTCCAAACTTGGTAGGAATGAAAGTGTAGCCTATCTCTACCTCATCTCTAACCTCCCAAGCTTTAATGGTGTGTGCTCCAGAGCATAACTGCATAATGAACTTGTATTTTCTATTTCTTGCCGTCAGCATCAACTAAGCTGGCTAAAAATAAAAAAAAATAAAATAAAAACCAACCTGATAGAGACATCTAGCATCAATAATTTCATTCACAATAATTAGTATTCATCAAAATTATAACCAACCAAATTCAGAGTCCTACACCAGGAAATGGTGCACATTATAGTAATAAGTGGCTCCACCTGTAACAATATTTGCTTTAATGTCCAGTCTCTTTTGTTGCTAATGTTGAAGGACTGTACGTACACAGATGCAAAACCTGGAGACTTATTGTGATCTCATATTGGTTTAAACTGTGTATTTTGCCTCTCACTAAGCTGACTGCTCCTATTCTATGCTAGCGCAAGATCAAGAGTTCTACATTTCTGTATTCATTTGCAGAAAAAAAAATATTATTTTAAAGATGGATGGAATGGATCCTTGAAAAGCTTGAAAAAATAAATGAGCTGGTATTAAGAATCACGTATGTAAAGGCAACCAGCAAGTATAGTTGAACTGGTCTGAGATTTGGCTGTAAACAGTTATTTCTAACACAAGCAAAAGTAGAACTTACATCTTTTTGAATCTGAGAGCTGTAGAAAGATTCTGTTTTTTCCATTGTCAGCCACTCATCAAGTACCAGCTGAAGTAATTGTTTTTCTAGCTTAATTGCTTTACTGGCTGTTTTTGGTCTACAGATGTTGAAAAATTCCTGGTAGGTAGACTCCAGAGCTTTGGGGATCGAGCACACCAGACCAAGAGAAGGGTGAAACTCCAGCAAATAAATGTTCTTCGAAGTAGGACTTAAAAACAAGAAAAACAAGGAATAAATAGCTTTCAAGTAAGGAAACCTTGCAGTTGCTTAATTTGCAAAAATAAATTGCGATGGCTTTAGCTGTACATCTGAAATCAATCATCAAATCTAAAAATAGAGCTGAAGCCTTAATACACATAATTATGTTGGAACATATCTAAGTAGTCTTGATTGCTAATGGAAACAAAATGTTTAAAATGATCTTTTGGTAGCTGACCTGCTTTATTAACCACATTTTCATGTCTATTATGTCCACCTATTAAAACTGTCTGCACTTGAAAACAAGCTCTTGGATAACCCACACAAAATCAAATGTGTGCAGTAGGAGGAACAGGGGCAAGGGTCTTCAGACAGAGAAAGTAAACCAGAAGGGGCCAGAGGCAAGGGGCTCTTGGCTCCTGGGGATGTGTTAGCTGCTAAGCAAGTTCTTCATATAACCCACAATGTTGCACAGCTGCAGGATGGGGAATGTGATATGGGTAATAGATAGCTCCCAGGTGTGAAAATAGGGTACCTAGCTACCCAATTGGACACTTGGGCTAGAAAGGGTGCCAGACAATGGCCAAAGGTCAGAGAAAACTGGAAAGCTACATTTGAATTCTAATGCAGTAAGTCTAAATCTAGGTTAACATAAAGTATCCACTTCCATGGTATCCACAGGAATATTAATTTCCCACTGTGGTGCAAGATGAACTAATCAAACCCATTGTCAAGAAAGGGTAGAGAAAAGGTGGTGAGGGAGAAAGCACTTTTCTTTCTTGAATGTTGAAACATCCAAAGGTATTCTAAATAGCACGAGACAAAACAACTTGAGACATTTCTCTACTGCCTGATTCACACTCTGACTGTTGCTTTTTCGAATAGTCTTACTTTCCAGGTGCTGAATCCCAAATTTTTACCATTGGTCACAGAAACCAGAATAGAAAGAGCTACTCTCCAGAAAAATAAAACTGTAATGTTACTCACTGGCTAGTGTTAAGAGAGATGAGTTGCTTAGTAATCACATTACGAGGAAGTCCAAATGCACTGACGCCACCTTTCTGACCTTTCCGCCAAATCTTGTGGACATATTCCCTCTGGACGTCTATCTAAAAGTCAGCAATAAACACAAGTGACATCAGCCAAGAAAATTCAAACATAGCTAGAAATCAGGGTAAAATCAACTCTCCTTTATCTAAATACAGGCTATAAGAATTCGTTTATGTAATAAATTTATTGTTTTACTGTTATGCTATAGACATTACATATTGTTGCTATATATAATTTCAAGTCATTTGTATATGTACTCACTCCAGCTGAGTTATTTCTGATAAATTATTTTGAAATCTTTCATATTTTTTCTGAACAACCTTAGAGCTCCAATGATGCTGGCAACATTCCATTTCTATAGCTAGCAATATCATAGCATTTGTGGCAACAATAGCCTAACAGTGCCGTCTTGTACTAAAATAAAATCTTCCATTTGTAGACTAAAAGACATGTTACAAAGGATAGCTAATTAAACCTGTGAACTTGCAGCCTATTAAATCAAAACCCAGAGAAGTGAAATACCTTGTACCAGGATATAGAGGAAGCTAAGGTGGATTTTAAATCAAAAGAAAAATATGAGGGTTTAAAATGCTGTATTTAATTACTAGCACAAGAATTCACAGCTACCTGAAATATATTGCATTTTAGACTTCAAAGTAAAAGCTTTGTTCATATGCTTTTCACAGGACCAAAGAAAGGACTCTAAACAAGACTCACCCACTGCATTACAAAACTATGTATTATAATTTTGTTTAGCTTCCTAAAGCTTATTCAGGTACTACTTCCAACTATCTCGACTGATAGCAGATGTGACTTCAATGTGATACATGAAGCTTTGTAACTTTTCAATGTTCTTTTTCTGATATTGATGAAATCATGACTTCCTGCTTCTGAATTTTTTGGCCTTCAATTTACAAAGCATCCATAGACTTCATTGTTAAACTACTAGCAGCTGAACTTAGCATTGTAAAGCAACGCTGGCTACGCTCAAAGATTCCCACTCCGGATTTCACCTACTGCTTACCCAAGATGGATATACTGTAAATTCAACATACTTGTTGGTTTACTATGCCCCTCAGCAGCTGGAGGTGAAGGTGTAAACAGATGCATTCATCTTCGTAGGTGTTGACAAAATATTCAAGCTGGAGATCAAACCGTGGATGTTTATACATGATGTCAATTATTGCTTGGGCCAAAGCAAACCTTTCCTCTGGGTCCAAAGCATGTTGGTAGGCTTCGAAGTAAACATCTAGAAGCTGGGGAGATATTCAGAAGCACACTTAGAATTGTTTATTCCCCTAAACATTCATTCTTTTATGAAAATATGTTTCTAAACATGGAGGTTGCCACCTGTATCAAACCAACAGTGACCTGCCACAACGTCTGTTTTTTGGCACAGAATGTCACTGGATGCTTCATTAGAAGGATCAGGAACAGAGCACAGAATAACCTGCCCACAGGGGATATTTCTTTTACACATTGCATAGTTAACAATCTTTTTCTATTGAAGCATGAAGATTTTTATTCTACACATTTTTTCTCTTGAAAAGTAACGAGGCAATGTACTTACTACTTAAAAAACACATACTTTTTTCAGATCTAATCTACTCTTTTTTTGTTTTCCAGCACACACATTGGTTTCATGCCTTCGAAAAACTCCATTTTCTCCTAACCTGAATCTTGCAGATTCATGCAAGACTCTGTTATTTCATATGGCAATTAGTATCTCAATTAATTATATATTTTTTGAGAAATTCCAGATTCATTAAAGATGCAGAAAGTCACATGCCCTCTCCAGACTCCTCTATCAAGAACAGCTGCAAAGCTTTATTGAAATAAAAATTTTAATTACAAATTCCCACTGCCTAGGACAGAAAAAGAAAAGTGCCGATTATGACAGCACCTAAACTCTCAAGATGACATTGTAGTACTTTTTGGTCAATGGCGATTATGAGACAGAAAATATGAACTGGTGGTGCTATTACTTCTGGACAAATCAGTCATATCAACATGAAATGATCTGCAGTAGGTTATTTTGCATCGGCACAGAAGTAGAAACTCATCCACGCTACTTGCCAAGCTGAGCCCGGAAGACTTTGGAAGAGGAAGATGCAAAAGGGCTCCGAAATAATTTGGTAGATAAAAATGCAGATTTTAATGGGAAAAGTCCAGCTCTCTGATTCAGACCTGAGCTACTTTGGAGGTGGTTAATAGAGTGCTTGAGCAATAGGCCATAGGTAAGTTTTATATTGGCTAAGCCAAGCTGTGTCAGTTGCTGAACGAAGAGCTATTGTTTCCTCACTCAGAAAGAATTCTGTCCCAGCTGGGCACTAAGCTAGAGACTCATTTCTATTTCATTTGAGCTAAAAGCAAGAAGTCTCCAGGAACAGCTGTACATTTAATCCTGCCTATAGAGTTGGATCGTGAGAGTGGTTCCAGCATATGCTCTTTGACATTGTCAAAAGAGAAGTAGTGCATTGTTGGTGTAGAAGCTTCATTCTTCTCTACTGGGATTTTTTTTCCCCAAAAAGAAAGCAAGTATCTTAATACAGAAGGCCTGTGATAAAAATAAAAGGTAAATTTGCAGAAGTAATTTGATGCAGCAATGGAAAGTGAGGTCTATTGGGATGAGAGCAGAACCTTTGTGAACTGGACAATTAGTGTTTCCTATAGCTGTCACACCAAATACCTCTATGAAAAGAGGAGAGGGGCCCTAGGAGATTCCAAAACCACATACAACTATTTTAGTTTAAAGGCTTTTCTATTAAAAGCCTGTCAGTGGCACACAGGAGATTCCCTAACATCCTCTGGCATTCCTATTTTGAGAGATGCCCTGTGCTACCCCAGGACTGAGAACAAAACATTTCAAGCATGCTAAGGTGACCTCAATAAGCGCCATTTCTCCCTGATCTGAAGTGGTCTGTCTGCTCCTTTACCCTTAGTGACACTGCGTTGTCCTGAGGTCTGGTGAGTCCCACACACAGAAACACATTTTCAAGCTCCTCTGGGGGTCTAATTCTGAACTTGTCTAATCTTCACCTCCAGACTGAAGTCTTTGGGCAGAAGCGTTATATATGTACATGTCCCATGGCAAAATACAGACATGTGATTAGATCTGGAGAGAGGAAGGGGAATGCCTGCAGAATGTGCAGCAGCTGTAGTGAACAGCAAAGCTACAAACCACTTAATACAAATAAATTTTGTTTTTTAACAAAATTTATCCCTAAATAAATTATGGCATTTCTGGTTCAAGTAGATTAAAGAAGAAACAGATTTGTAATACATACAACTATATATACCGTTTGTATCAATAAATGGATTATGTTTTACGGTGTAGCATACAAAATACCGCTCTGGTTTCTTCTGACAAAGGGTAATCCAAATGATGGGCCCAGCCAGCTGCAGACTAAGTCTCTTCTGCAGGGACTACAGAAAAAAATGGCTGATTGGATTCCCTGAGGCCCAGGCTCCACAGGGCTGGACCTGGTTCCACCTACACTCTGCATGTGGCCTTGTCCTTCCCAATCATCCCTTATCCTGATGGGTACTCTCACTAAGACCTTGCAGATATGCTTCTGGCCCCTGGCACAGCAGCTACAGAGGTGCCTGACAAAAGGAGTTCTTCTCCCTTGTTGCAAAAGCCACTACATGGCATCTTTTGGGCCCATCTTACAGCACCCATTAGCTCCAGCCCTCTGAGTTCAGCCCAGCCCAGCTGCAGGCTCCCAGTGAATCCAGAGCCTGTACCACCATCCATGTGTATTTGCAACCTGAAGTGGACTGTTTGCAAGTCACTGTTTTCAGATCAAGAAAAACATCTGTACCTGGCATTTTTTTTCCAAGAGAGCAGTTTCACAGGTCCAGAGGTCAAGCAACACAGCAAATCGATCCACAGAGGCATGTGCCCAGTCAAGGATATCGCTGCCACTGAATTTCCCACAAGTTACATTGCCTAACAAATAAAAAGTAGAAAACAAGTAGATGTCAGTATCAGAGGGATTTTCACATGTCTACACAGGGTCCCAGAGCTTGTGGTAATTATTTTTATTTATAGCACAGGGTTGTGTTTTTTGCTTGCCAGGGAAACCAAGGCCTGGAAAAGATTTCAAGTCCCATAGGCTTTGGAGAGCCACAGAGTATTCTGTGAGGCAAAGAATGAGGGCACCAGGCATTTAGTTTAATAGATCTCATCAAGCATCTTTTAATAAATATTATTTGAGGTAAAAGGCAAGGGCCAGAGTTCAAAGAGACCCACATAAAGAGACAAGCCAGGTCAGGTGGAGCAGAGCAGGTTGCCCCGGACTCTGTCAAGATGGGTTTTGAATATCTCCATAGATTTCACAACTGCCTGAGCAACCTGTTGTAGTGTTTGGCCATCCTTACAGTAAAAAAAAAGTGTTTTCTTGTGTTCAGATGGAATTTCATGCATTTTGATTTGTTCCCATTGCCTCTTGTCCTCTCACTGGGTGCTGCTGAGAAGAGTCTGGTTCCCTCTTCTTCATTCTTTCTCATCAGTTATTTACACACTTGATGAGATCCCTCCTGCATCTTCTCCAGGCTGAACAGTCCCAGCACTCTCAGCCTCTCATGAAAGATGCTCCAGAAGAAGATCTACAATGAGGACATTGAGGTGACTCCAAAGGTCTAGCAGGCAGTTAGGCATTCACGTGTTTGTAAGGAATAAAAGTTTTGGTCAAGTTAATCCCTGTCCATGCCCTGCATTGTATGTCTACACATTCAATTTTAGGAAAGCATGCTGAAAATTCAAAAGCATTATCCCATCCACAGAAAGCTATTTTAGTGACTCAGGAAATATTTTCTGCATTTCTCTGAATATCACACATGTATGTGCCATTCACTTACTGTAAGCCCTGTCCCTGGAGACATTCAATGTCAGGCTGGACCAAGCTCTGAGCAACCTGATCTAGCTGTAGGTGTCCCTGTACATTGTAGAGGAGTTGGACTAGATGACCTTTAAAGGTCCCTTCCAACTCTAAGGATTCTATGATTGCATGATTCTAATGACTCGTCCCAAGTTTTCTACAATTTCTAGCTCCTTCCTCCTCACTATTCTACAAGTATGGTTGCTTTTTTCAGAGATCTGTAATCCACTCTGCCTCATCTCATTCCAAATATATATATAAAAAAAAGCATCAGGAAAAACAAAAAAGTATGCTGCACCAAATATTTTGCAGCTTCCTATTTACAACTGGGAAAAGTTGTAAAGAGGTTGGAGGTAAATTTAGTTCTGCAGAAAAGCCATCAAATATGTTAACTAAAAACATTCAGAAACAATTAGCATTTTTCTTTTCTGACTCTCTCTACGCCTTGAAGATGTGCTTGTTCATTATATTATTTAAATACATCAGTAAATGTCTTTTCTGTGCTATTTTTCCCTCCAGGGTGACTTTGATGTCAATGACCCTGAATAAGTGCACAACTGTGACATTAACAACACACGACAAGCAATTTCACATCCTTAGTTAGGTCTTTATGCCACGTTCATCACTTGACTAACTAGTAAGACAAGGAAAGGTCCCAAACACCCAGTCCGAACTTGGCCCTGCAGAAGTACAGCAACTGTTGAAGAAGTCACAGGATCAGTCCACCTTGAAAACAGAAAATTGAATTATCACAGTGTTTTGGACCTATAGACATCTTACTTCTATCCTTCTCAATGTACTGGCTGGCCACGAGCAGCAGCTGGTCCTCAAGCTCCTTTAGGTCCTCCAACGCCACATCATACATGATGTAAACCCCTTGCTGGTCCTGTGTGTGAATATATCCATCTTCACGAGTGTGAAAGTCATCGTGGTTTTCCACCTCTGCAAACTCCATGAACTGAGTGCTGTGCACCTATGAGTAAAAAAAATCCCAGAGACACAGAGATACAAGAAGTCAGTTCTACAACAGTTGCAATTCTGTATAATCAGCATATCTAAGAGTGGTCCAGGCCGAGTTACATGGCATTTTGTCATTAGCAAAGAACCATAAAATAACATATTGCCAAAACATTGTGGCTTCGTTTATACTATACTGAAGTAAAACAAACTGTAAGAAATTTCTGCTGTGTCTAGTTTTTCCTTCAGGTATATTCCACAAAAAGCACCAAGGAGGCATCAAAACTAGAAGGTAAGCTCTTGACCTACGGCAGAATTTCTTTCTTTCTTTCTTTCTTTTTTTCCTAGTTTAGCTCAAATTTGGCAAAAGAAGTCTTAGACATTTAAATATGGTGACAACATATTTTCTAGTGCCTTCTCGGGTAAATGACCCTGGCAAGATTTGGAGGTAAGCTCACACAAGCGAAGAGTTTAGCACTAATTAGAAGGAACATCCATTGACTGATGTCCCAGATTGTTGTAAGGTCAGCATTTGTTCAACAGAATAGCTGAGCAGTGACATCACTTTCCTAAAAAAATTTCAGGATTTTAAAAAGAGAATCGTCAACATGTGCAATGAGTCACTACTAACTTGGTAACGCCCCAGGCAGAAATTCTAGTCAGCAGAAGTGGCACATTAGGTTTCAAAATATTCTGTTTCTTGAGTAGGAGTGCCACAAAGGGAATTACACACACCTATCCCTAGGTGTATAATTACATAAATTAATCTCCCAGTGTAAATAAACACTTAGTTTATTTAGTGCATGTATAGCAATAGAAGCTTTTAAAAATGGTTCTTCTTTTAAGATAGCAAGTAAATACCAGCTCCCAGTTTTCCACTGTCTTTACTATTTCCTTGTTTATAGTGCACCTTTGTTCTCATTTTAGTGCCAAACAATGGTGCACAATATATTGGCACTTCCTCCTTTCACTAGCTCTGCTAACATTTGCCTTTACAAAATCCTCAGTGCTACCTAAACTTTTCTTGCTGTCACCTGAATGTGTTAAAATTCTATTAAAAGACAGAGAAAAGGTATTTGCTTTAGACATGGGAAGCTTAGACAGTCAAATGTAAATGTACTGGGAAGTACAGCTTGCTGGCTTCATAGATCTATGTGGGATCAGAATTCACTCTTTCGCACAAAGTTAACGAGGCAGCCCTGCAAAACGTACACCTAATTTGAACATAATGTTGGATCACCCTCATCAAAGAGATTCTTTTCCCTTTTTTTTTTTTTTTTTTTGATGAAGCGTTTTGCACTCTCTGTTCTTTCCCTGTTCTTCCAAATACCCTTCCAAACAGACTATTTCTTTCACTGCTTTTCGTGACAGGGTGCAGGACTGTTTATGGAAGAATCAGTTTCAGCTTTGTTTAGGTAAATAACTAAGCACACACTGGTCTGACTTCACCATAGCAGGCAGAGGGGTTTTCATTTGTGTTTTTAAATATCCTCTTGGAGAAGATTCATTGAAATATCTCCCCTTTCAACATTTTGAATTTTTTTCAGTGATGTCTGCTCTGTCTTACTCCTACAAATCTTGCTTAAAGACAACTGCATTCTGCAGAAAGAACACGTGACTACAAAACTGGAGAATTCTCACAAAGCAAAGCCAAAAAAAAGAGATGACTTTCTCCCTGGAGTGTTCGTTCTGAGTGTCATATTTAAAGACTGTGAGGCCTTCTAAATATATCTTATGTCCATAAAAACATTAATACCCAGCTACATGTCTGTAGCAACAAATCAAGTGACTGCTTATTTATGTGAGATACTTTTTGCCTGCAGGTTTGGGTTTTCCTCCTGTAACTCCGTGCAGGTGCACTAGGACTTACCAAATCCCTTTTGGGTTATAAAGCAACACTCAAGCTCTCACATATATTTTATCTATATTCTTCCAAGCTGAATCTCAGCTAGGGACAGAAAAGAGTTTTAACTTAATGTAATACATTGTTTGCAGGACCTTGTCATTGAAAACCATGTTGTTAATAGCCTCCATCCCAAGCAGTCTGCTAGTGAAGGTGAAAAACTGCCTCAGAATCTCAGTTTCAGATGTGTTTTGTACTGATCCACCACACTGACTCAGATTACAGTTTGAAGTGATTCATACCACAATTTTGGATATAGACGAGATGCTGAAAGTATTTAAAAAAACAGTGCCATACCATCCTGGTTTTATAGCACGCATCAGAGAGTATATTAGATAGGTCTCAATTCGTTTGCCAGGAAAATGGCTCTGTTATTGTTTCAATTCTTGGGAGAAAGGCTATGCGGTACATTAAAATCAGAAAAAGAAAATCATGTTAGAAACTGTTGTTAAGGAAATACTGTTGCCCATGCTTTTAAATTTGTTGCCAATTAAACTGTAATAGTATTAGTAAATATTTATCTAGGCTTCAGTTGAAGCTCAAGCGTTTATATCCATATCTGCGTATTAGCCCAGGGGAAAGAGAGGCCACTGCATAATCATGTCTCTGTCATTGCTAGGGGCTCTCTGAAATACTTCACAGCTCATCTCCAGATCAGTGAGTGCTTGGACCGTGCAGCATTTCTCCCACTTCGCAACAGGAAAAGGAAATGAACATAAAGATGTATTATGCAAAGTTCCAGAATCAGAAAGAAAGCTTGTCACATTGCCTGCTTCCAGGAACCCTCCACTGGAAAGGATAATTTTTCAATTATTTTTTTCTGACTTGAGAATTTGAAGATGCTGGACCAGCCCATTCAATATTTATTAAGTGAAAAATCACATTTATCTAGTCCCGAGTAGTTTTCATTTAGGAAGTTTAAGTGATTGTTTTTTTAAAGATGTTTAAAAGTGGCCATATTAGAAATAAATCTAAAGACACTTAAAAATATCAGTAACTCCATGTCCTCCCCACACATTTTATTTTCACAGTGACATTTTTCATGCTCAGAGACAGGAAGTTTGGGGGTTGTTTTGGTTTGTTTGCTTTTTTTAAAGTCTTAATGTAAGAAAAAATGTGGGCAGGAAGCCTACTTCCTTTTTAGTTCTAGTCTAATTCTTCCATGAAGTCGCTTGTGTGTTTGGTTCTGTGCATTGCTACAGCAAAAACAAAAAGGTTTTCAGTAAATGAGAAACAAGTGTGAGCTCAAAACCTTTTTTAAAGCTCTATTAAAATACTGTAGTGCTTCTTCAGGACTTTTACACGAGAATTTTGGCATGAGTGTTAGGTAGCAGAACTGAAGGGAAATTTTGCAGCTCAAAAGACAAGACATTTTACCACATCAAACCAATATGTTGGCATGATGTATTCTTCCTCTTCAGTATATTTTACAAAAAAAAGCTGGGGAAACGAAAGCTTGGTAAGGCCTAGGAATTTAGTTGGAATTATTTTTCCAGTCTGTGAAGACAGTTGTACTAATTTTATCAGTTCAACCATGTACCCTCATTCAAGATTTGAAACAATAAACCCTAAACTGTACCTCTATCTAAACAATAAATTTCAGAAACCATTAGGAGTCACTCAAGCAAGCATTTCCACAGATTGCAAAATGCCTTGGATATCCCAGGCACATCTACTCTGTGCGAAGATCCCTCAGATATAAGGGTCGTAGTTTAAGTGAGCCAGCAGCACCAGCCCAGGTTAATGGGTATCCAACCAGCATTACTGACATAGTACTGCTCCATGGCTGGAGTTTCTCAAAGGTCTGTTACAGGTCGCTATACAGGTCGTATACAGGTACAAAGTCCCTGAATGCAAGGCACGTCGTTTTGAGGAACGAGTCACACCAAATCCCTCAGATGACCCAGCAATTTATCACAACACAGTTGGCATGGAAGCAGAGGGTTAGACTAGACGCTCCTGCTGAGGTATATGCTTTGGGAGACTTCAGGTGTCACCTCACCTTGTAGTCAGCTGGTGTGTAGTGAACATAGGGCTGAGAGCTCAAGCCACCAGAACCACCAGTGCCTCCTCTGGCAGCACTGACCCAGGAGGTGTCTTCCACGCTGGGAACCAGACGACCGGCCTTGAAGGAGAGACCTGCAGTGCTGATGGTCAGGCTTCTCTCCACAGACCTGAAGTAGTTCAGGATCCCCAGGCACACTCGCTGAAACGAACCATAACAAACAGCTGTGTTTTCAGTTGGATGACAGCCCCCCAGTGTGAAAAGGAAATTACTTTGATCCGTGCAGAGATTTTTACCTTTAGCTCTCGGAGCCTCAGGTGACGTAGGAGAAGAAAGGACAGGTAGGTTCCTCTTGTCACCACGTACTCCTTGTTGGCAATCGCTGGTCCTTCTTCCAGTCCCAGGAGATGCAAGGTGCTCGTGTAACTATACCTTTTTCCAGACAGGAAAAATGTAATTATGGTTTTGCTACTCAAGGAGATTTCTAAACATTTTAAAGGAAAAAGTTTTGCTATGTCTGTTGTCTAAGAGTATGCTGCTGCCTACAGGACTCACTGTCATGGAAACCTACAGTACAGAACAGTGAAAAAGAAAAGGATGGCACTACTGCTTCTGCCAGAGAAACGTTGGCTAATAATGTTTTTCTTCCTTCCCTCAGGTTTTATTAAACATATACACACATACATATACATATACAAACAATTCTTTTACCCTCTTTCGTTCTTCTTTCTGTAGGATCCTGGGAGCTTACTGGAGCTGGTATTTCCTACATCCACCCCACTGTGAGCCAGAGTTGTGTTATCATCCTCAGCATTTAGTTCCTGGTTACAACACGCACAGTTAAAGTCTGCTTTGGTAAGTATGCACATGTTTCTTAACGGCCAGCTTTATGCACAGGCTTTAGCATAACAGAAGGAAAACAAAAAGGGAAAGAATTGCCATACAGGATCAAATTAATAATTCAGCCAGCTGTGAAATTATTGTGACATATAACTCCACAATATTTGCTTGATTTCCAGTGCTTGGTGTTTTATTCTTATAAAGTCCCTGGGCTGTATGAAAGAACTACCCACATTTTAAAGACAAGACAGGAGCAAGGGTCAGATCAAAGAACACTTCCAAAAATAATTCAGAAAATCTTTCATCAAAAACTCAGCCCAACTAGGGTTAGTGACGTCTGACCTACTAGTCTGTCCCTCTTATGCCCTGCTGGCCACACTTCTTTTGATGCAGCCCAGGATTCTTTTGGCTGTCTGGGCTGTGAGGGCACATTGCTGGCTCATGTCCAGCCTGTCATCCCTCAGAACCCCCAAGTCCTTCTCAGTAGGGCTGTGATCAACCCTTCTTTCCCCCAGCTGGCGTTGCCTTGGCCCAGTGCAAGACGTTGCATGTGGCTTTGTTGAACCTCATGAGATTCTCCTGGGCCCACTGGTCAAGCCTGTCTCTCTGGATGGCATCCTGTCCCTCAGGCTGAGGCTGGTGCAAAGTCCTAAGTGTGGCAACAAAGCAGTAACATCACTGAGGCTGTGGAAAAGTTTTACTGTGCTATATGCACAACACATCACCACAGGTAGTTAACATTCTGTGAAATTAAAAACAATCTTTCTTGTATTTTTCCCTCACTCCTTTCCAGCACGCTCGACAATGCAGTACAAACAGGAGCAGAAGAGCAGGAAAATAGTTGTATCTGCCTTGCTATCAACTGCATCAAAGCTTTCTCACATGAATCAGAAATTACTCCACCAAGATCAGTGAAAGTAAATTGGCATCAGCACTATAGTAAATGAGAAGATCACTGTGAGTCACACAATGTTTGTTAACTGTGGAACATTATGGGCAGTGATTTACTCAGCGTAATTCAATGAATTTCTGCAAACAATCAAGATTATATATATGTAAAAATGTCTTCTTAACTCACTTCTCTATCCCAATTTATTTCATTACTTCATTTGAGCTTGGATGGTGTCAGCTGGAATTCTCTTAAGTGTGCTAAGGGTTTCATAATATTGATTCTGGCATTGGTTCTTCTGATTATCAAAAATCCTATTAATATTCACAAACACTAATCCACAAATTGGTGCTCATAGAATTTATCCTGTTCAACATAAGACAATCTAACAATGGTACGCATAAAAGGGACACACATAAACTCAGGACTGAGTTGGCTGTTACATGAATTTGCAAGTTGACACGAGTATGTAGCCCTCAAAAATTCCTTCAAGCCAAACAAATCATGAGACTGTCAAACACTTTTATAGAAAATTATTTTGTGTAAACCCTGCATTGATCAATTATCTGCTAACTGATTGTCCTATTCTTACCTTTCTCCCAAGCACGATCATCCTCACTCATCCTGCTCTCGCAAAGAATTTCTAATTGCTTAAATTTTAGAAAAACTAAAAGTCCTTCCATCTCTCTTATTTAAAATAATGTGAGGTCAAATAGAATTGAAACATAGTTTTGTGAATCAACAGCAGTAATTGTTCATCTCTATTAAATATTAGTAGAGTTATTTGAACTGAGCATGGCATTAAGCACTTAAAAATTTCGCTCTAAAAATGATACAGAAAATGCCATCTGAAAATGAGTGAAATGAGGAGAAAAACCGATGTCACGTTTTTGGGTAACATCCAAATTGTTTATTTTAAAAACACGAGACCCGAATAATGCTTTTCTTGTGGAAGATCTAAGTTTAGCTTTGCTATGCCATCGTGACCAGACTGGTTTCAAAATTAGGCTTTTAATTAACCTGACACTGCTGAGATCACTCATGTCTCTTGCAAAAAAGTCTCTTTCCCCACCCGGCTGTGGAATCAGTGCACTTGTCAGGAGATGTACACTGCAATTATGTTTTCTTTCTTTTTTTAAATTAATCACCACATAGTTTGCATTAGTCAACCCAATGTTTTTTTTTCCTGAAGTTTTCATTAAGCAATCAAACATTTCCTGCGTCGTGTGTTCAAGTCAGCCTGAGGCAAGAAGAATTGCATGTTTTCACATGTGAGATCTTTTCCTGGCAAAAATATGTGAGTTTATTTTTAAACACAGAGTTGGTATCAGACTTGGAGCAGATTCATCAGCAGGAAGGAGGAAATGCAGTGTGACCAAGTGACATCTTTCTGCCTCTGCTGCCTTTCCCCTCCTCCTGTGTCACTCACCGCCCCGTTTGAGCCTGGCCCACAGCAGGGGTGCGGGACCTTCTCGGTGACACCGGGGCTGCATCCAGCTCTGGCAGCTGAGACCTTTTCTCTTTAAAAAAGAGAACAGTGGAGCAGGGGGATTCTCCAGCCCTTTCTTAATTTGCCAGCAGGGCCCACTGGTGCAGGCAGCCTGACAACAATACAGCCAGACAAATGAAGCATTTGACAGCAGATATGGGAAATTCTGAGATTTAGAAGTAAAAGTACGTAATACTTTTACATGCCTCAATGTAGCAGCTGTGAATGACTTCTGAAGAGTGATAAAGAAACAGATAATCAAAGCCCCTCTTCATTAAAGGAATACTTTGGGGTTCAGATGACTAGTCACAGAGCTTGAGTGTGCCACGCAAGAAATGTCACAAATTCCCCAGATACCACAGAGATAGGTCCTACTTCTCACTCACTACTCCGTCAGTTAGGCTACTTGGTTTTTTGTTTCCCCTCTCCGAAACTTGAAGATCTCTCACAGCTTCTGTTCTTACAGTGACTGAAGCTTCGTAAGGCCATGCCCACGAATTCCACTTCCCCCTTGAAAAGAGGAACTTGTTCCCATGCAGGTGTGAGAACAGGTCCCTACACAAAGCAGAGATCTGCTGTCGGATCCACAGGTGTTCAGCCACTGCTGCACAGCCACTGGTGAGCTCCAGGGAGGAGGGGACATCCTGTACATCTGGACACAAATGTATGTTGCAGACGGGCAGGTCCTGCCTAGCAGAAGAAGCATCAGACTGAATTTTGAAAAAGGGGACTCTGGTATCCCTTAGAGGAGCCCTCAATCAGAACTGAAAAACGCTTGCTAGACATGTTAATTGACTATTATTCACCATTTCCTCTTCCAAGTACCTGCTCAGTAAAGGCGTAGACTTCCTTCCAGATGTGATCGTAGCTCTGCTGTCCTGAGGCATGAGAACTAGTGGCAGGACTTGACCGCAAAGGATGTGGTTTGAGCACTGCTGCTGCATGATCCTGGAGACCCTCCATCACCCTCTCCATGTCTGAGACCTTGTTACAATCCACATCAAATACAGAGGAAAGATTCACAAGGCAAACAAGTCAATGTGCCAGCCAGAGTGCCAGGGTCCATTCAGAGTATCTAGTGAGGGAGCGCAGCACTGCCCAATAACTGCTTCTCCTTATTAGGAAAATTGTCTGCTGCCCACTCTCCAAGGCAAAAATATAGAAGTGGACTTGTCTGCCATAGCATATAGAAGGAATGCACCAGATAGTAAAGGATTTATGGAGGGGGGAGACTCCTGGGCAATTCCCCTCTCCTTCTCTGTTATTCCTCATCCTTACGGAGACATACACACTTCTTGACCAAGCCCAAAAACACAGCATTTTCTGAGCAAGTCACTATGGAAAAGGCAAGGAGAATGATTCTTCATTGTCTCAGTGAGCTGCAAAGCTGTTATTGGTTTTGTTAGTGGTGATGATGGCTTTTGCCCAAGCTTTCCAGAGAAATTATATGCTGTGGCAAGATGTGAAAGAATGGTTTCTTTGTGAAATATTTGGCATGGTAAAAGGGTCTGAATTCAGGGATCACAAAAGAAAGATTATTTCAGTCCAAAATTAAAAAAAAAAAAAAAAAGCATAAATCTCTCTTAGATGTTTTATGAGAGAACACTGAAAGTAAATAATGAATGTCAAATGGGAACCAGGAAGACTAAATATATACAGAGTACTGCCAGGAGCTGCTTGGCTTACTTCCACTGAGTTCAACTTCAGATGTAGGCAAAGCAAGTAGCTAAATAGGATGCAGGAGGGTGGTGGGATCTTAAGCAAAGGGTGCCAGGGCACAGTGTCCAGCACAGAGTGGCTGGGCATCAGGGAAGTCACCATCCCCACATGCAGTCCATGGCTCCAGCACAGAGCGAGCAAAACCCTGCTGAGCCAGGTCTGCCTGTTTCTGGGCGTTTTCATGTTGCTTTGGTTGTTTTTTTGACACCCATTTCCCAGTTCTGCCCTGTGCTACCTACAATCCCTGTGCAGCTGGGAAGCTTCCTCCTACTTGCTCTAGCCAGTACCCTCTGAGGAAGGCAGCAAGAGGAGACTGAGAAGAGAGACTGAGAAGCATGGTGACATCTCAGAGCTAAAACAGCCTTACATGGGTTGGAAGTGCTGCTCTGGTGTACCTGGCATTGCTTGGGCACTAAAGGAAGAAAGAGGCACCTCACCAGGACTTTCCAATTGGCAGGAAGGTGGCTATTGATAGAAGAGGACACACAGTAGCATGGTTGCTTCATAGCTTCAGAGGAGCTTTGTCTTCTAGTTCCTATGTAAAACTGGAAGCTGAACTACAAGATGTCCTTGCTGTTCATAGTGCTTCAGGCTCACCAGGGAAATGAAAGGCAGCAATCTCACCATCTGAATACCAGACCAGTTTGGTATTCTCGAGATGTTTATGCAGACCTAGTCCTATAGCAGTAATTGACCATCTTACTTGTATTAATCTTACATCTTAAGTGTATTAATTTTCCTCATCCTTTGAGAGGCAGAGAATTACTGGTATAACAGTTTTGCAGATGAGGATATCAGATCCTCTAAAATTTCACAGGAAAAATGTGGTAAGACTCCTGTACACCTGACCATTCTGTCACACCCTGCAGTTCATCCATGCAGGGGAATGCACCATGCAGATCTTTTTTTGCAGCCCTTCAGCCCTACAAGGTATGTTCAGTTAATATGATCTAATGAAGACGAATGCTACCCTTTACAGTTGATCACACTTTGCAAGACAGTGACATAAGGGGTTATGCGTCCCTAAAACTCGTTGGGGATGCAAAGCAGGCCTGATGTGTCCCTGCCATTTTGCCAGAGATATGGGTTGGCAGGCAGCCTAGATGGAGTTGGTATGGCCTGCAGGACATGCCCCAAATGGCCAGAAATGGCAACATATCACCAGGATCAAGAAAGCCCATGAAGCTGAAATCAAAACACGGAGACACTCTGTTACCTCTATTGGAGGCACAGGGAGTCTGTACTGTGCCCTCCCAAATTTTAGACCTGTGCCTCACTATTGGAGCACCTCTCCTTGTTTTTTGACCATAGGCCTGAACACCTTGGTCACACACAAAAAAGCTATTTCTAGCTTTGACACCTTTGACACATAAATTCCAGGGCTGATTTTGACCTGACTTAGGTGAACTTCAGAGCTTTTGAATATTTATGCATGTGTTCAAGCTGCCTTTTGAAACCACTGAACTGAGAAAGTGGGATAAAGAAATCTCTCTACAGCAAGCACCTTAGTGATGGGTCTTTAGTCAGTTAGGCATATACGAATCATACATAAACCTGAGGCAACCTTCCAATAGATATTTCAATTTCTCTGAAAGTGCAAAATAAATAAATCAAAATAACTTGAAATAAGAAGTTACATTACCTCTATAAATTTTGAATAAATTTCCATCAGCTTATCCACTTTTTTCCATTGTTTCATTTTTATCAAAAGTTTTTGCTGCCAGGGATCTACTTTAGGCTTAATCTGTTTGATATAAAAGTAACCACAAAATGTTTGAATATTGGCCCATGTTTTCGCTGTAAGAGGCAATATTTTGTAAGGAAAGTGCAATACATTCACTTTTACTTCTCTATTTTTAACAGATATGAATAGAAGCTCTTTACTATGCAGAATGTTGGTACTTATGACCTGAATTGTTCAAAAATTATCACTGTTTGTTGAATGAAACATTATAGAATTTAGTTGTTTAAATGTATCTTGGTACATCCTGAAGACTGGTTAGGACTTCTTACTGTGACAACTGAAAAAGGAAAGCTCCTTGTAGTTACCTTTAAAAAAGGGATCCAGTTGGCTCTTTTCTTCAAAGCCCTGGTTGGATCTAACATGCCCCTGTTCTCCGATCTAGAAATCTCTGTGCCATAAACTGGAAATGTTCTCATTGTCTGTTGTTTGCAAAAGACGCTTCTAAATTTTTGGACAACCTGAAGTATAAAAGGAGATGATACTATTATAAATCTCACAAGCAGGATATTAAATTCTATAACAAACTAATACCTTATATTATCAGCTGAAATAAAATAAATAACTGCAGTAGTAAAATGACAAAGGAGACAGTTTGGTCCTGTGGTTTTTTCCTTTCCATCAAACACAATGAACCTCCCTGCTGTTAACTCTGGAGCCTCCAAAAAGATGACCAGAATTTTCAAAAACTTTTACTGTCTTTCAATCAAAGTCAATGGCAAATCTATTAGCATCAGCTCTGGTAGGAATAGCATTTGCCTAGAGGAGATCCTTTGAAAATCCTGTTCAAAAATTACTAAGCCACTGCTGGCCTACAATAAAGGTAACTTACATTATTGCAAACGTTAAGGCAAATGTGAATTTGATGGCAGACCTACAGACCAGTTTTTGTAACCAAACCTTTGTCCTTTTCAGCTGTACCACCTGTGCGACTACAGGCTGTGATTTGTAGGACAAGTATTTAAAAGCCGTGCTATTTATGTCTCACAGCTATACATCTCTTTTGAGCCCTGAGCACATGGTGGAGGTTTGGCATTGGACTTGCCTTGTGGTTGGTGGAATGAATGAAAAACAGTTTTCCTGCTGCTAATCACTGAACTGAGTTGCTCATTGCATGCCTGTGCGATGGTGTGCAGAAGCCGACCTCTAGTGGAAGAACCACAGCCCTGGGATGCACAACACAAGGGCAGGAAAACTCGAGAAAAACTAACAAAAGGTACGAGTGAGAGCTGGGAGAGCAAAGGTACAAACTCAGAGCAGTAACACTGAAAGTACAAACACGGCAGAACTGTTAGTGTTTGCCACGGCCTAGTGGGAGCGATCCAGGCCTTCCTGCCACTTCCTGTCACGAGTGAAAGTTCCCACAATCATATTTCTCCATGATGCAAAACATGGACTTGTCATAAATTGAACTTTCTCCCATACTTTTAACAATTAGAGTTTTTTCTTTTTCTTTTTTCTTTTTTTTTTTTTTTAAATAGGAATAAGAACATTTCAGTTACCAAGTAAAAGAGCTTCATCTCATCCGCTGGGTCCTTGAGATCTTTAAGGTTGTAGTCAATACCAAAATGAGCCAGCAGAAGCTGGAGCTGGGGTTTCAGCTCCTCAGTTTGAGTGCTGTGCCAGGGCAAAGTGAATCCAGTGTCCTTCTGGCAGGATTCTGCAAAAAGCCATAATCAGACCAAAGGGAGAGCACCAGCATTTTAAGCAATGTGACTGTAAGCAGTACCATCAGTGCCGCTTGCTTTGCATCCACACAATGATGTAATTTCGTTTTTTCACCCTGAAGCAGAAATATGTCAGAGAATGAAAGAGGGAGAATGAAAAAAATAATCCACAGTTATATGGATTGTTATTATTTCTGTTTTTCTTTCAGAAAAGGGCCTTCCACAAGACCCTGAAAGTCTAACAGCTGTTGGAGGTCAGGGCACTGTGGAGGAAAGGGTGCCCAGAAAGGGTGCCAACCAACAAATCCTACTGCCTGAACAAGGAGTCACAGCTCAGGGGTGCACAGCGTTCTTCTCACACACACACCTCCCAAACCTTCACATGCCACACGAACTTCAAGTATGTTACTATTTTAGGGTTATCACTCCTCCAGTATCTGACACTGGCATGATGCTGCTATCACAAATTTCTGAAACAAGGGTGTACTAGGGATGGCTGAGCGGCTTAGCGTCTGTGTTGAAGAGTCTGTCAGCAACATAGCACCTGTTTTCAGAAGTAGTGAAGTATTTTCTCCTACTTTACCTTGTCTTAGGCTTGTGCAGACCTTGGAGGATATCAGTATTCCTTCATTCTTGAACAGCCAAAACTACTGTGTTTCTGTATGTTTTGTCATCTTTTAATTTCTTTTCAGCTCCTGGACAAGCATGTTAACACTGTTTCTTGGTTGTTTTTTGGTTTTGGTTTTGTTTTAAACGCAGAATCTTACAGTTGCCTGTGCCATCATCTTTCTCTACAGAAAGGTGACCCCTGTTCCAACTGCTTGGTTCCCACCTCAGACAAAGCCAAAACAAACAGCAGCATTTTATCTGCTACTTTTCCAACGATTTTTGGAAGTCCAAAAAAGTGCCAGCGCGTTCTCCCCTACCCACTACTGATGAGTACTGCTGATACATGCAAAGATCCTAATAGCTAAACTACTGTTTTCTAAAGTTCATCAAAACTCTTGAGGGTTAGTGGAACTACAAGTAATCTAATTTATTATCTCATTGTTTCAGCAATAAAGGGCCATCTGCCCTTTTGTTCCGTGCTTTACTTCATCTTTGTTTTTAATGTCTTGTTTAATCATTCTGATGTTTCATCTGTGAAGCTCAGATCTAGATAGGAGATGAATGAAGCCTCTGATGGTAATATGATACTGTGCCTCAAATATTAGATAACCTGATACTGAAGATCAAAATGAGCTAGATCACTTCTTTTGATCTACAAAAAAAGTAGATCACTTCTTTTAAACACAAATAAGTGTCTGTTCCTCAGCAAAATGAATGATGCAGATGACTCATATATATCGGAGGTCCTGTGCGTTATTTGCCCATCTTTTCCTTGTCTCTCCCTCTCCTATCCTACTCATGGACTGTCTCTCCCTGTGCCTTAAGGCTGGTAGCACCACACTCTCAATGTAGTGATGGGCCATACCTGGGACCCCTTTTGAACTAAGGAGTGAAAGAGAGCTGCACCAGCAAGGTCAGTTAGAGCTTAGTTAGACATCTGACTAAGGGCTAAAGGCCCCTTATCTTTCAAAGGTAAACGTGCACTTTCCTTAGCACTAATCCCCAATACTTCCCCTACTACGCTGTTCGCCACCAAGCGCTGCTCGTAGGGCAGCATCACTACAGGCCTGGGTTGTGGCCTCTTGTACCTCTTGCAGACCCACAGGTACACACTCTGTCGTAGTTTTCAGTGCACAGAGGGAAGGGGAAGTACAAGCCACAGCCCCTCTTTGTTCCTCCAGCTCACTTTGTGATTGCAAGGAGGCAAACACTGCCTCATCCCCAGGAGAGCAGCAGGGGCTGCGTTCTTCCAGAGACCATCCCATGAGCTCCTACAGTGCAATACAACTCCCACTCTATAAAAGCACAGCATAAGGCATAGGATTCAAATACTCTGCAACAGGAATGCTGCCTAAAGCATTCACATCAGTAACTCCACACAAGCAACATCACTCCCTCCCTTCCTTCCTAAGGAAAGAGAACTTGAAAATAACCACAAGGAGATTTTTCTAGAGACACTTCATTATGTGTCTCAAAACAATATGTCTCTTCTTGTTTTAATTTCTCCAGAAACCAGCCACCCGCTGAAATATTTTAAATAATATTGTTGCAGAAAGTCAGAACGGCGAGTTTCAGGTTGTGTCACAATCAGGACAACATCCTGAATTCCCCACTGAGCTGATCCCACAAGTATTCTACCGAACCGCCTGCTTCTGCAGCCCAGTGCACAGCAAGGCCAGAGAGCGACTGTCACAGCTTCAGGGCTCCACCCGCTGGAATGTGGACACCAGATTTCCAGGATTCTTGCTAACTTTACAAGCCACACTCCAAATTTCCCAAGCATACAAACCAAAGGCAGCATTCAGTATTTCCCAAAATTGCACTGTTGACCTGTCTTGAAGAATATGCATGAACAAAACACATTAGCCATTTCTCACCATTTCTTAAAACTCTTGAACAGCAAAACACATCAACATTAAAAATATCTGAATTCTTGTCAAAAGCACTTAATCTGTCCCATTTGTCTTGGATCACATCAGGACATTTCTCATCAACCACATTCAGTTTGTGAGAAACAGGCAAATGCTGGAGAACCTGCAGTTAAAAACATACTCGTTGTTATTCTCAGTCAGTTAGAAGCCATACAACTGTTCAGTTGCAAAATTAGTAATAAAATAAAACACAGGAGAGAAAAAACAGATCATGGTTATTCATTGTCTATAGTTCAAGAAGCACTCATAATAAAATCATTAAAGCAACTAGATAAAATAAGGATGAGTTCAGATTTGTCTTCAAAAGGTGAAGCTTATACCAATAATCCTCAAATCCACAGACTATTCATCAAGATGACTCAACCCTTTCATAACATTCTGCTCTATCAAAACGTCACCACAGTAACAGTGTGGGGAAAAAAAAAAGTCTCTCAAGGTTTCTCCTTCTCATTTTAGATCTCCTTAAATCCATGCAGCCCAACACTGTCTACCCTGCAGCCAGGGAACTCATTATCCCACTTACAGTGATGACAAAGCTGAATTTAGGTATTTCCTTCTGAGCAAAATCAATATGCTAAAAGAATTGAAAGTCATATGCATGCAGTCTGGCTCAGCACCATCAAACCTTCGGATTTTACATTGAATTTTATCTTCCTCGGTTAACTATTTTATCTAAGGTTTGGATGTTGTGTAATTACACTTCACTGCTCAAAACACCCATCTTACCTGGAGAAAACGGTGAATGCCCTTCAGAGAGTGTAGGTGGCACACCAGCCACTGGGTGTAAATCATCAGATCTTCCTGTGTCACGACATTCGTTGGATTTTTCTTTCCCGTCAGGAAATTTTCCCTTGCAGCTGAAAGCCTTGCAGCCCTCTGAACTGCATCATTGTATTCATCCATGATGTGGCTAACTTGCTGCTGTTTAGGACACGGGAGAGACACTGTCATTTTTGCACGTGTGCATCTTCTCTTATTAGCCAGAAGGTCATTGCATTCCTCAAGGAACCTCAGTTTCAGAGTAGTCTCAAAAGTTTACTTCTATCCTAAATGCTCAAGAATGGTATTTCCAATTGGGAAAAGAGAATTTTGGTTTAAGTAGTGAATTTTTCTGAGCAGGTAATACTGACCATAAGCAGACAGCTGAGAGGACAATCAGTCATTGGTGTGAATGCAGACAGATTAATAATAATCGTGAAGAACATGTAGTGATCCTTTCTTGTCTGATCCATTTCAATAGGCCAGACTCTTCAAGCAGCACCAGAAAAGGTGCGACTTGAAGACTTCTTGCATACAAATGCCCAATTCATTCCATATGCTCCTTTAAAAGACTGAGCAAAAGTACAATTTTGTAAAATTACATCTTGCTGATGTTGTGAGAAAACTACCCGTTCGGGAACCACTAGTCTAGATGCTTGTCTATGCTCATTAGACGTGGTCTGGAACTGGCCAGGAACTGGAAATGCACTTTGGCCGCCTTCCACTCAACATTTGGCCTTTTATTGAACAATCAATGATGGCAGAATGAATTACCTCAGTAGAGTTAACAGCATGGGATCTAGATAACCATGCACACAGTGGCTCGCCACTTTCCCTGCTTGCACCAGAGAATCAACTTCCTTTCTCTCCTGGCCTCAGCTCATGCGTTTCCCAAACAGCAAGTGGCAGCTCTGCTTCTTGGCATTAAGCTCATGTGGGAAAGTGGTCAGTCTCTTTACTGCCTTCAATACCAAGAATACTACGATTCCCTGCAATCACAACCTCTAGAAAACTCAAACCACCCAAAGAGCAAAAGATTTACTGGAAATGCTGGCACAACCATACTCAGTAGAAAATACAGCCATTGGCAGTACAGACAAGTGGACAATTTAATAGAAGATTCCATCAACAAGTATGAAATACAGCTCTAAAGAAGAACAGTCTCATAGTGGCAAGACAGTTACTTAAGCTATTCTGCCTGACATTATTTGTGTCTGAAGAGGAAAAAAGTGTTTTCAGCTGTAAGAGTTAATAAACTCAGTTTATTTGCAGAAAAAGCTGCCTATCCTGGAAAATTGAAAATGTTGAACTAGGAAAAATGGCTGCTATTAAAACAAATAAGAACAATAAACACAGAGATAATAAGTGAAAACCCTCCATCTTCCTAAACTGGACTTGAGAGGCTGCTTGGCTACAAGTGCTTATATTTTTTCAATAAACCATAGCAACTTCCATTAAATAGAGTTAAATACCCAATGTATACACAATATTTGTGTTACGTACTATCAGGTAGAAGATGGGGGGGTGATATTCCAGATAAGTGTTGCATTGCTTGAAACCATAGAAACCCGTGCTACGGGTGCTGCTTTAACAGATATCAAAATGTACAGATTTTCAAGTTTTATAAATTACCCTTAATGTTAATAGTTTTTATTTGGATATATATATATTTTTAAAAAGCCATTGTTAACACTCTTTTTCAGTGTTTTTCATGAACATCTACTAAATGTGCTGGATCCTAGGTTTTGGATCCTACCTGATAGAAAGGATAAAGCTGCTCAATAACGCTGCTGTGCGTACAAAATCTCTTCCATCTAAGCATGTGCAAATATTTGCTCTGGACTAGCTGGGTGATTCTGTCTGTAAAAAACTTGAATAAAGCCAAAAATAACCAGCATATCACACACTAGTGAAAAACAGCAGTTACAGGAAACTTAAGCAGTATATAGATCATCATTAGCACCACGGAATAACATCAGAAGAATAGTTAACACCAAAATAATAGTTAATAGTCATCAAAGACCCATGCTGTTGTATTTATTACTAAATGCGTTCAATTATCAGTTTATTTTATATTATAGAATATAAATATTCTATACATTTGTATTACAAAGGGTACCTCCCCTAAGTCGTCCTAGTGGGGGAAAACAAGAGAAGAAAAAGACAAGAAAAAAGGAAAAAAAAATATTCTCATGGGAATGAACAAAGCACCTTGAGACAAGGAAAACGGCAGAATTCCATTTGTTGGACCTAGACTTTGAGCTCCATTTAAAAAGAGAGAATATAAGCAACCCACACCATGGATATAATAGAACAGAGCAAAAGCATCAGGGAAACACAAGAACATCGTTCCAGCCCATCTGATCTGGCTGATTCCCATTTTTCAAAGAAACACAAGAACAGGATTTTGTCATGTCATGCAAGAAAAGTGTTTTAAGTGGCAAGCACTGTTGCTTTTGTGCCTGTTTTCAGGGAGGAGCTAGATGCCATTGTTATTTTACAATCACAGTGCAGCCTGCTGGGCTAAGGGAAACCCCCTGGCGCTTTGCAGTGAGCAGGTATCCTACCTGGTGCAGCAGCAGAGGCAAGCTTGCTGCTGTGTACTCCCTTCTCCAGCAGCTCTCTAACTCCCTCTGCATGACATCAGCCTGAATAACAAGGGGCTTCGCCTCTGCCACCTGCAAACAGCATGTGTTGAATAGACCTCTTTTCTCAGGACATTAAAAAAAAAGTAAGTGGTGAATAGAGAAAAATGCTTAGGCTTTGTATTTAATTGAGAGTTGTCACACAAACAAATGTTATAGGCTCCGACTGCTCTTCATTCCCCAAAATGTATCGCTCCTCTGATTTCAATTTTCAGTTACTCCTTGGTAAAGAGCAAAGACATTTTTTTCTTAAGCTTCAGCTACTTACCTGTAAGACTTTCTTCAGTATTATCTCCCTTTCTCTCCTGAAATAAGTTGCATCCTTTGGAATTGGAACAGAACTGCAGGGAAAAAAATTGTTCAGCAAGATGTTACGTACAAGATGGTGGAAAGCAAATACTGGTCATGCCCAACACAACTCAAATGGTGAAGTCAACAGTAAGCAAGTTTAATGGTAAAAAACTTATATTCAAGCAGTATGATTTATTTAATTAGAAGACATTTTAAATTTCTTTCATCTCATTTTTTTTTTAAGTCAAAGCTTTTTAATAGTCCATCTAGTTTGAAATTCAATGAGCACAAATGACAACCCACAATAATACTCCTTGACAACCATCCTTCATAATTTAGCCAGCTGCCTTCCTAAAATGCCTGTATGACAAGGAGTAGAGAAAAGTTCTGGAGGAAAACCAGGCTCTAATTCTCGTGCATCAATATACTCACAGCAAGTATATATTGCAAAATTTTTATTTAAATGAATAAAATTTATTCATGTTGAAAGCATGTGAATTAAAAACATAGGTGAAAACTGAACCATTAAAAACATCTGAATCTTGGCCAAAAACAACACGAGAGATGCCACTGGAACACTTCAGAACAACAATGAGGTTGGACTGGGGGGGAATTTTGTTATCATCATCACTCCCACTGCTCTAAGGCAAGAAAAGCAAATTTATTGCTTACAGGTGTTTGCCTGTCTTGTTCTTAAATGTCTCTTAATCATGGATGGTCAACAACCTCCTCATCTAGACATTAGTGTTTAATTAACACTGTTTCGGAAAGTTTGAATTTTAGCCCATAATTTTCTGTCCTATTCATAAGCGGAAACAGAAGTTTATTCCCCTCACATTTACAGCAATCTCCCATGTGTCTGAAGATTTATAATCCAGACAAAATTGAATGGAGACAGAAGTCCAGCTGCTTTCCTTTTTGTCTCAAGTGTCTTAGTCAAGACTTCTTGACCTCTGTTTTCCTCCAAATATTCTCTAGGTGGTCTACAGCTTTCTTGAAGCCAAACCTGGGTGCATTGTCACAGCTTATATCTCATCAGGGCTGAGGAAAGTGAGAGCAGCTGTCTTGCAACCATCCTGTTTAGACATGCCAGCATTATGTTTAGAGCTGCTTCCTCTTCACCATAAGAAGGAAATACTTGATGTGCTAAGGAGATTTAAAGGTTTTTTTGCAATACATGACATGAAATGGGATTTAGTTTATGTTTTCGCATTCTCTTCCATTTCAGCTCTAATGCTGGAGAAGACACACGATGAAAATCTGCTATTCCTGGCTCGCATGTGTACATTTAGGCCTCTAAATTGAATGGTTATTTAGACACATGACATCTGTAACATGGGAAAAAAAAAGGAGGAAAGGAGAGGGAGAGGGAGAGGGGAGGAACAATGACTTCCTATAACCTCACTCTCTCCCTCATTCGTCAGGAAACTATCATTACCTGTACGCCCTGTACGGTGTCCCCTGGAGTACCCCGTTGTCTTCTATTTGTGCCTTCA